>JAVKPL010002366.1:55000-182757 GCA_032173675.1 Gastrolobium villosum
GCTTCGATTGATTTCGAAATTGAGGAAACTAAACTGGGAGGGGAATGGAATGGCTCAGCTTTGCTCAGCTCTAAAACAAAGGAATTCAAAGAACCAAAGGCTTCTTCTTGTTGTGAGGAAGAGGAAGAGGAAGAGATAAGTTCGTGTTTGTTGAGTTGTTGAGGTCCACTCGACACTCACCTCACCACCGCTGAAAAACACAGAACAAAAGCACAAAGCAGCGTGTGTGTGAGTGTGTGTGTGTGTTTGTCTTTGTGGCCCCTGGGTAAGTAAAACACCACCATTGTAAATAAAAACCCAAATCATACTCCTTCCTCTTTCTATATTGAAAATTATTTTTCAATACACCTTTAATGTATAAACATTCTAAGATTTTTTTTATATTGGGATAGTTTATTTTACCTATCATTTTCTCTACATATATTTGTTTATCATTCTTTTCTTTAGTATTGTTAGATCAAAATCTCAAGCGGAGAGAGAAAGAAAAAGATAAAGATTAGTTTGAGATTATGATGTAATGATATTTCAAAGTGATAGGCCAATATAGGCCGAAAAAGGATAAGTAAAAATAACCTTTCCCTTTTATGACTTTAATGTTTATAAAGTGAAGGTAGATAAGTTATTTACATTCGTTCCCGAAACGACGTCGTTTTGGGTTGAAAAATAAAAAAATTATAATAAAAAAAATTATTAAAATGTCTTGATTTCTACCTAAAATGATGTCATTTTAGGCTCTATGTAGATAAGTTATTTACATTGACAGGTAGAAAAAGTGAACCTCTTTTATATTAAATATTTTTAGGTTTTACTTATCTCATGTAATAGGAGAAAAGTTATCTTATATTTTGAGATATGTGAAGTGCGGTTCATCAATTTAAAAAAATAAAGAAACATATCTTTTTATATGAGTAGAACATGATATATGAATCTTATGCATCCTAAAAATATAATTTCTCAATATTTTTAAAGGAATTTTTTTTTGTTTTTACTGCAAAAAATATATATTTTTCTGCCATATTAAAAAAATGAGGGGATCTCATTATAACAAAAAAAAACAAACATAAAATGAACATGGACCCGCTCATTTTCGCACACCAAAAATAAATAAAATAAAATAATTGTTTTAATAATAGTTTAAAGTATCTTCTGAGTCATCAACAAAAATTACTGACCCTTTTAATGAATTAGAAAAAAAAAAGTTTATATAGTCAAAATGGTGGTCTCTTTGAAATTCAAAAAATAGTTATATTAATCCTAAAAAAAATTAATATAGGTGTATTTTAAATTTCGAGTCAATTTATTTTTTTAAAGAATTAAACTGGTCCCCTTATTTTTATTAAGGTCCAAAAGATATTTGGCCTATGTCCATTTTGTTTACCGAAAAAAATAAAAAAATACAAAAGATACTTTACTCTTACCAATATGTCAGTCTAGGCTTTATGCTATAGCTAAAGGAAAAAAAAAAAAAAACTATTTTTTTTTTTCAATTCTATTTGTCTTGCGTTGAGGTCAGCCATTAATCTATTAGGAATGTAATTTTGAAACAAAATACAAAAATAATAATAATAATAATAATAAAGAAAAAAAAAATTATTTTGCAGGTTAGCTCGCTAATCCGTGGACCATAACTTGTTCAAACCGCATGTTAAATGCTTCTAACCTTACTTTAAAAATCCTAATCCACGTAATTTGCACGCTAAACAATTGGTATATATATATATATATATATATATATATATATATATATATATATATATATATATATATATGGAATGGGAGAAAGAAATAAGGGAAAAGTCCCATAAATGGAATGGCAGAAAGAAATAAGCAATAAAGGATAAGAATTGACTAAATAATGGTAGCTCATTTAGTGCCAAGAAATTGAATAGATAGAGGTGAGAGCATGTATTCGATCCCCTCAAATACCATCTTTAAGAGGGATTTAAAATCTTAATTTCAGGACTAGCCCTGAATTAAACTAATCGCGAAGCAATAAACCAATTGAAATATCACAAAAAAAGGGGTAGGAGTTGAAATAAAGAGCATTTGTAAAAATTGTGTTATGTTGCTCCAAAAGTCTTTTTACATCCTTGTTTTGCATATGTACCAAATTGTCCTTTCCCGAGTCCAAATTCTGTAACATTAGGTATGTAATATCTGCCAATATCAACATGCCATAAATTGTTGTCTCAGAGTCAGGCAATTCTTAGCCCGGCCTCAAATTCAATTAACTCAGCCTTCTTTAGGTTGGCCTGCTGAAACGTTGATGAATAATAATAGCAAATTAAATTAAAAACAGAGATAGAGGAGAACACCAAGAATTTTAACGTGAAAAACTCTTCGATGTGAAGAGTAAAAACTATGGGACCAAGTCCAAAAAATACCCACTATGAATAATGGGATTTACAAAAGATTCTCTCTGACTCAATAACTAGAGGACTTCACCATCTAAAGGATGGATCTACTCACAAGTGTTTCACACAAGTATTTCTCTCTGTAAAGGGAATAGAGAATCCTACTCTACAGGGTATTCTTCTTCTTCAGCAATGGTGCTGGGTTTCTATCTCGGAGAATCTTTCTCTTTGACTTGCGTTTTCTCTATGCGTTTTTCTTTTCTTTGCGTCTGCGTCCTTTTCTATTTTTTGCTCTATGACGGCTCAACATCTAAGCATCTCTTATAAACAAGAGTCAACTCGACACCTTCACAGCAATCTTCAAGCTTCCATGTTGGAACTTTCCTGTCATCATGTTCGACCGGTTCAAGTCGGTATGGTTTTGTCGAGCTGCAGAAACTTCTCTTCTATCACATCTCGGATCCAATGGTACCACATGTATATGTGCTTCAACCGTGCGTGGAATGTTGAGTTCTTCGCTAAGTGTATAGCATTCTGCTTATCACACTTTAATACATACTTCTCCTGACTATAGCCGAGATCCTGTAGAAAACTCTTCATCCACACTAGCTCCTTGCATGCCTCAGTTGCAACAATGTACTTGACCTCAATAGTAAATAGGGCGAAACACTTCTGGAGTTTTGACTGCCAAGAAATAGCTCCCCCTGCAAAGGTAGTCAGATAACATGTGGTCGACTTCCTTGAGTCTTCATCTCCTCTCGGGTTTGCATCCGAGTAGGCTTCTATCTTAGGTTTTTCTCTCTCAAAGCACAAACATCGGCTTACTGTGCCTTTGAGATATCTGAATATCCATTTGATGGTGTCCCAATGTTTTCCCATGTTCAACAGAAACTGGCTTACAATCCCGATTGCATGAGCAAGGACGAGCCTTGTGCATATCATGGAATAGATAAGACTGCCTATAACTGACTGATATGGGACCTTTGACATCTCATCTCTTTCTTCATCACTTGTTGAACCCTATTTTTGACTCAACTTGAAGTGTCCAACCAAAGGAGTACTGACCATCTTGGATTGATTCATGTTGAACCTCTTTAGGATATTCTCTATGTACTTCTCCTAAGATAGCCACTACAGCTTTTTTGAGTGATCCCGAACAATCTTCATCCCAAGTATCTGTCTTGCTAGGCCGAGATCCTTCATAGTAAATGACTTGCTCAAGGCTTTCTTAAGGGCATTAAAATTCCTCGTGTCTTTCCCCACTATTAGCATGTCATCTACGTAGAGTAAGAGAATAATGAAGTCAGCATCATACCTCTTGATAAAAACACAATGGTCTGCTTGAGTCTTCTTAAAGTCGTGTTGTGTCAGGAAGGACTCAAACTTTCTGTACCACTATCGGGAAACTTGCTTCAGGCCGTACAGGCTCTTTTTAAGTCGGCATACTAGATGTTCTTTACCCGAAACTTCAAAAATTTCATAATTTTCCATGTATATTTCTTCTTCCAAGTCTATGAAAAAAGGTAGTTTTTACATCCAACTATTCGACCTCTAAGTCTTGAGTGGCCGCTATGCCTATAATAGTTCGGATTGATGTCATCTTCATCACTGGTGAGAATATTTTCTCAAAGTTTATGTCTTTCTTCTGATTGCACCTTTTTACCACAATCTGAGGTTTATACCTCAATTTCGGGTTGTTCTCTTCCACCTTGAGTTTATATACCCATTTGTTCTTCAATGCCCATTTTCCTTCTTGTAGCTTGACCAGATCAAAGGTGTGATTCTCATAGAAGGATTTCATCTCGTCTTGTAAGTCTTTCTCTCATTCTTCCTTTTCAACACTAGTCAATTCCTCTTCATAACTTTGAGGCTCTTCTTCTTTTGCAACAAATGTGTACTTGTCTGTAGGATATATGGTTGAAGGGCATCGAACTCGGCCATATTGCTAAGTTTGTGTTGCATCTTGGAACCCGATTCTATTTCATCTCGGTCTTGCAGATGTTCTGGTACGACCTCACCTTTAGCTAGTGGTTCTTCCTGTTGTCCACCATCTTTAGTGTTATGTGATTGAATTCTTCCCCTGCTTCAGCTCAGACAAGGGAGACGGGGTCGTCATGACAAATAACAGTTTGGACCTTAGGCTTTTGTATGTCCTTAATATTCTGACTCTCCAAGAACACTACATCTCAGCTCTTTACAACATTTCTGTTGACGGGGTCTCAACGACGATAGTCAAACTCGTCCTTTAGTGAGTGGAGATAAACACACTCCTTGTTCTTGGCATCCAGCTTTGCTTGTTCATCCTTGGGAATATGCACCAATGATCGATATCAGAATACCTTCAGATGCTCATAATATCCCTTCCTACCCGTCCAAACTTCTTCTAGAATGTCTCCTTCCAAAGGACTTGAGCGTGATATATTGATAAAGTCGACATATTCTCAAATAAGCTTTTTTCGATGTATTTGTAGATCATAGCGATCGCCTTCCGATTGAGGAAATCTCACTCTTTATCGCTGTTCATTTCTGACTTGTCCGTGCTCAAAATGGGCTCATACAGATCCTTGCAATAAAGATGATCTTTCATCATGGTTTCCAATATAAGTAGTTATTTGCGATGAGCTTGAACATGTCACCTTCATGCGCTATGACACCCTTCATCTATGACGTCACAGAGTCCTTGATCTAAGTGCTCTAATACCGTTGTTATATCTCGGAGTCTGACAATTCTTAGCCCGACCTCAAATTCAATTAACCTAGCCTTCTTGAGGCTGGCTTGCGGAAGCGTTGATGAACAGTAATAACAAATCAAATTAAAAAATAGAGATATGGAGAAAGAGAGCACCAAGAACTTTAACGTGGAAAATCTCTTCGATGTGAAGAGTAAAAATCACAGGATCAAGTCCAAAAAATCGTCCACTATGAATAATGAGATTTATAAAAGATTCTCTCTAGCTCAATAACCAGAGAACTTCACCCTCTAAAGGATGGATCTACAAACAAGTGTCTCACACAAGTGTTTCTCGTTATAAAGAGAATAAAGAATCCTCCTCTAGAGTGTATTCTTCTTCTTCATCAATGGTATTGTGTTTCTTCATTGGAGATCTTCGTCTTCGACTTACGCTTTCTCTATGCGTTTTTCTTTTCTTCGCGTCTGCGTCCTTTTCTCTTTTTTGCTCTATAATGGCCCAGCATCTAAACATCTTGTAACATCCCAGGCGCTGACGAGGGCGGGGAGTGATCGCCGGTGTGCAAGGGCACGGATAAGGAGCGGCTCCTGGCAGGCTTTCAGCGACGGGGGTACATGAATGAATCGAATCAACACCGGAAACAGAGGGATTCCAAAGACTGTGCTGGTATGAGACGGTACAGTTGGGAATGACTTATAAGAATTAATTGGTACTACCTATACTAACAAGATGCATCTACTTTTCGGTAGCCCGGAACGGAAGAACTTCACAGTTAAGCGTGCTTGACTTGGAGCAATTCTGGGATGGGTGACCTCCTGGGAAGTTTTCCCGAGAAGTGTGCGAGTGAGGACAAAGCATGCTGAAAAGTTTCGTGTTAGTGTGTAGGGACAGTCGTTGATCCTTGCAAGTTGCCAGGCGTTACACATCTCTTATAATTAGAAATTAAGTCACCCATTAATTTAGGTCGGTTTCGTCATGGGCCACGGATCCAACAAAAATAGGAGCAAGTTCTTTTATATTTGATGAATTTTTTTACATGCAACAATAATGGAAAGAATGTTTCTTCATTTAGGATATAGTATATGACAAGCTACAGACATTAAAGTCCATTAACCCCAATGTAATTTTTTGGGACCTCAATAGATTCGAGAGTTGACACACAAGAAATGTCTAAAATGATAGTGCAGTTTGGTGAAAGTGATAACTGATGATTGAATGATTAATTATCCATAAAATCCACCTTATGGCCAAGTATTTTTTTATTTTTTTTTGGTAAAAGTATGGCCAAGTATTTTATTCCCACTGGACCTTCACTCTTGTTTTCAATTTTCAAAATTGAAATATTTCAAATCCCATATTATTATTATTATTTTTTAATTGTATATTGGATAAGGAGTTTGATATGATAATATCATAATATCCATTTATTTAAGGTGAATCAAACAGTGGATATAAATAGATTAAAATGCATTTTATAACAAATTTTATATAATTTTTTTAAATTAGTTTTTAAGTTTATTTTTTATTTTGACTTATCTATATAATCAAATTATTGAAAAAATTAAAAAAAATCATAATTTTAAAATACACTAAAATATATAAATTATTTACAAAATAAAAAGGGAAAAAAAGTTCAAAACCCTCCTTGTGTTATTGCTCTAATGTTTGAATTACTTACACCCTTACGTTTTTTTTAATCACTTAACTCTCTATGGATTTTTCCATTCACCCCGCCCCCCCTCCCCTAACAATGTTAGAAACTTCACTAAACATGCTTATTTTACCCTTCTTAGATGAAAAAAATAAAGTGATAAAAAAAAAATAAGACCAAATATTATGAAAACTTAGAATACTTAATAAAAGACTAAAAGAAAAAAAAATCAAATGTGTCTAAATAAAAATATAGAATAAGGACAAAAAAATAGAAAAAATTAAGACCAAATATTTTAAAACTCATAACAGTGACAGAAAAAACAAAAATTAAAAAAAAACAAAAATAGTCTAAATGAAAAAAACATATATCTTAATACAAAAAAATAGAAGAAAAAATTAAGATAAAAAATAGAACAAAAAAATCACAATTATTAGTTTTCAATATATTTGGCTTTATTTATTTATTTTTTGTCCTTGATCTATTTTTTCTTTATTATATAGATATATTTAATCTTTTTCTATTTTTACTTTTTCACTTTTTGGTCCATTTTGTTCTAATTTTTTGTTTAGCCTTGTACCACCCCAGTTACTAAATACTTTCGAAAGAAAAAATTTGAAAAAGAGAGAGAATAAAATAGAGATATGAAAAGATCAAATATATCTAAATAAAAAGAAAAAAACCAAATATATCTAAAATTCATAATTTTAATTTCTTTTTGTTCTATTTTTTTATTTTATTTTTTATCTTGATTTTCTTCTGTTTTCTTTATTAAGTATATATTTTTTCATTTAGAATATTTTTTTAATTTTAATTTTTTTGTCACTGTTGTCAATTTTAACCCATTTGGTCTTATTTTCTCTTATATTTTTTGTCCTTATTCTATTTTTTTATTTAGATACATTTGATCTTTTTTTTAGTCTTTTATTAAGTATTCTAAGTTTTTATAATATTTGATCTTATTTTTCTTTTTTTATCACTTTATTTTTTTTCTTCTAAAAATGATAAAATCAATATGTTTATTTTTTACCAAAAAAGAAGAAGAAGGTATGTTTATTCAAGTTTCTAATAGTCCGTGTTAAGGAGGGGGTGGATGAAAAAAATTATTGCGGGTTAAGTGATTAAAAAAAAAAGCATAAGCATATAAGCGATTCAAAGCAAATGGAGGATTTTTGAACCTTTCCCAAATAAAAAATATTATATCTTTTTCACATAATTTTTTAAAAACAATTTTTAAACAACGGTCGATATTTATGTACATCACAAGACAAAAATTGATTTGGATAGCATTAATACGAAAAAAAAAATTAAAGTCACATGCAACATAAAATAATTCAATTTGAATAATAACCATTATTAATTTATTTAATGAAAAGGAATAATTATTAATTATATCAAATAATCTGTGCACAATAATTGGATATATAAAGTTAGAGTGTTAGAGATTTGTTTCACAATAAAAGTTAATAACAAATTTTCCAAACATGCACAAAGCAACGTTGATGGTTGTGGTAATTGGTCGGTGGTTAAAGTTGTGGTCGCTAGTGGTAGTGGTCTATGACGGGTGATTGTGGCAATGTTGGGGTCTGGTGGGGGAGACAGGCCGTTGAAGAGACTGACCGTCACATTTCTAACAAAGTTTAGAGGAATAAAGCAAAGAATTAAGGCTTTAATAACTCTTTTGTCGCCCTAAAATAGAAAATTTGTATTAATACTTATTTTCATCATGATACGGTTTCCTATATTGGAATTTCTTTTATTCCAGAATATGGTTCTGTATTTCAGTGTTAATAAGTTTACTGTAACTTTTCTTATCTACGGCGACAAGCAGAAACGAAGAACCCAAGAATTAATGGGCTCTCATGTTATGATTAGAGATGGCAAAGCGGGCTCGGCTCGGCGGGCCAACCCGCCCTACCAGCTAAACAGGACAGACTCATTTTTTGCCGGGTTGATGGCAGGCATAGGCGGACTGAGGCGAGTCAGTATAAAATAGACTTGAGCTGGTGGGCTAACCCACCCAACCCGCCAAACGGAGCGGGACGAACTGAGTTTTTCAACCCACTTTCAAACGCAGATGGGACGGGCTGCCCACTTTGTCATCCCTAATTATGAGAGAGAAAAAAAGATAAAAAAAATAATTATGACAAGACTTACTATTATTGATGTAAGTTTTGTTAAACTTATTTTTGTATTTTTATATTTTAACATAAGACAAAACACGAAAGAATCAACATAAAAGAATTTAAATCTCATAAACATAGGGAATATACAAATAAATCATCATGTACTAGAATCAAAATCTCGGAACTCCTAAGCCGTAAGAGTGAGAGATGATGCTTACACTAATCTTTATGCATGTGGATGTCATAACTTTATACGGCTAATAAGAATATACATGCATTACCAATATTTTTTGTTGCGAAATGACAATGGTGTTTGTAAGTGGGGTAGAGGCGGTAAAGCAAATTAAAATAATTAATAAGGAAGTAAGTGGAAGTCATCGTTTCTAAAATGATCATTGATTGAACTTGACACTAAGGATGTGGAGAGGTATAATGTTGTATTGAATGTTGTTTTTGCGGGTACCAACAGTAGCGGCAAGTGAGTCCGATATTATGTCTCAACTCAAAATTTTAAGGCATTGAGTTCATGAGTTCTTCCACTATCCAACCCGACTGTCAAGTGGGTCCACAAAAAACCTGTGGCAAGATATTATCACCAATGGCTAAGGCTACATAAAAAATAACAAGTGGATCCGACACCATATCTCAATCCAAAACCTTAAGACATTGGGTTCAGGAATCCTTCTACTTATATCCAGTTCACTTGGCTCATTGTCAATCAACGTAGGATTCATTACACTTAAGTATCCCAAAATAAGTGCATTAATTTATAGTACTCAAGGAGACAAAGTAAGAAGGCGAAAACATTCCAAAACCAAGTTAAAGAATTTTCTGCATTCGCAATCTTGGCAGAATGGCTTTATTATACGTTTTTGTGATGCTAAAAAACAAAACCCATTAAGAAATTAAGGGAAAAAAAAACGAAGAAAGAAAGAGTAACCACAATGCCAGCTCATGGAATCTGACTAGTTTTTTTTTTCTTTTTTTTTTTCGCCTGCAAGGAAATGGAGTACGATATTTATATTATAATATTTAAGGTTTTATAAAAGTTATGTTATAGGAGAAGTGTTTGTGTTATGTTATAGAGATTTGTTTTGCGTGCTAGATTTTTTTGTTGTTGCTGCGGGCCTAATAAAAAGTTGCGAGTGTAAGAAATTTTTTCTAATCATGTTAAATTATAGATGATGAAACATAATATTTAATAAGTAGAAGGTTGGAAGCGACAGCAAAGGTTGTGTGGTCCTCATGCAGCAGGTTATAATGTATAATATGATGCGCCAAAAGCGCACATGCCTTTGGCAATGGCATGACATGTGAACCTCTTCACCATCGTTTTCTGTTCTGTCTTTAAATCTTTAGATTTCTTTCTTAAAAGCAACCCAACAGATCATCTATCTTCATGTATCTTAGCCTTGCTGCCTTTGCCTCTCAGATTTATTACATCTATCTTTCCCTCACTTCAACATTACTCGGAGTCAGATATTATGATTTGGATTCATATTTATAAATTTTCTATTAATTAGCAACATGTAATTTTTCTGAAAACTCTTCCTAACATTTCTAACTTCTTCTCATCTTTTGAAGAGTCTTTACATTTAGTCCCTAAAACTTGTCCTTGCTTGCATATATTAATATGGCTGCTTAGTGCAATTACTAACAGGCCATGAGATGTGAACAATACATGCATTTGGAAATAGGTGACTTTCATGTGGCATTCATTAGTGATCTATGCACACCTAAAATAACATGTAATAAATAATAATTTATAATATTCTATATTAGTTTATTTGCATTTTTTTTAAATAGTTTATTTGCATTTAGTTCTTACAATATTTTTGAATTTGTCTTTGACCCATGTATCGTTGTTAAAATCTTGATTTATCATTATAATTTTATGTTTTTACGTTTTACGATTTTTTAATCCTCTTTAGATTTTACTTAAAATCTCAATTTTAATAACATTGGTCACATGTGCTTGGTGATGCATTTCTTCAATCTCTACTATTTATCTAAATTCCTATACATCTAACAACTAAAACTAAAATTTTAGAGTAAACTTCTAAATTTAATTTTTGAAAGTTAAAAAATTACCATATTAATCTTTCAAATGTTTTTTTGTCATTAAATTAGGCGCTCAAAGATTTAAAATTTCACCACCCTTATAAAATTTTAAAGTGATAATATAAAAAGATGAATTTGGTAAATGTTAATTACCTTTGTGTTAGTATATAGGTGTCCTAGAGACAATCTATTTTATCAGATGAACACCTTTTTCTATTTAGTATTTCATGATTAATAAAATTGAGCAAACTTTATCTTTATCATATTTATGTCTCGCCAATATTTTATTGTTAATATGCGTTTAAAGATAAAGACCCTAGGAATAGAACAGGTGTTCACTCGAGGATCTATGATAGGGATCATGATCGTGAGGACTCGAGGACACTGAATGTCTATTACCTAAAATTTGTTCCTAGTCTTGAATCACCAAGAAAGGATATTAGTGATCTCAATAAGACTAGTACGACATCATCTACTTGTATGGAGATATAAGGTAGGGACCTCATGGAATGCAGACATGGTGATGCCTTAGCTGCTGTCGTGGGTGGATCTGTTGGAGAACAGATAACACTGAACTGACCCGCCTAGAGACTCCACAAGGATTCATTATGGAGAATATCATTGGATTTGTAAAGTATCTGAATGTCTGGTAGTGCGGATCGTCCTAGACTTAAGGATGTCATCGAATACTATGTCCTAGAGTTATACTTTGATTGTACAACTCTATCCGTCTGAAAATAGCGAGAACAGTGTACTCTTGGGTATAACTCGAATACATGAGTATAGATGGACATGCCAAAAGGACTCACAATCTCCTATAAGGGATTAGTCGTTCACAAAGACCGGTAGGGCTGAGATGACTTCTGATTGACTCGGGAATCTATGCTTAGTAAGAGATCATGAAGAGTCATGATTTGTCTTAGAGTCGATAGAAGAAGATTCCTAGTTCATGTGAAATATTATATTTAGTCAATAAAGAGAGATGATACTCTATCCTTACTCTCGACTAAATGTGAACGACGATGTGAGAGATAATGCTAGCACGGTATCCAAATAAGAAAGGTAGATCACTTGATCAACTCAATTAGTTCTGGAGCTACAGAGCATTGCTAGTGTATCATGTAGTCATTAAATGGATTGGGTCTTTTAAAGGAGTTTAACTGGTTCAAGTTTATTTAAGTCAGTAACTAATTGGGCCTAATGGGTCACACACAAAGATTATTCCTTATTGCAAATTATAGTAAGTTTGGACCAATAATGAGTTATTGAGCTTTGTCAAGACTGAGTCTAGTTGGGTTGGAGTAATGACTCCAAGCCCATTTGATCCACGCACCCTTTTGGGGCATTAGTGGTGAAAGAGTTTTCTCCACTAATGGGTCCCTATATGATGGTAGGCCAAAAAGGCCTTGGGGCATGAATCCTAGTAAGTCAAAGAGTTGACTTGACCAAAATAAGGTTTGGGAAAATTTAAAATCTGAGTTTTTGAAATTTGGAATTTGAATTTGAATTACGAACTGGGATAAGATTGAATTTATATTTGAGTTTAAATTTCAAATTTGAATTTGAGTTTTAAATCCTATGAGGTTAGGTTGTTGAGGATAATTTAAAATTATTTAAAAGAATTATCCAATAGAGATTGGATGAAGATTCTCTCAACTTCTCTTTCATTTTGAATTCAAAATTCAAATGAATACCGTTGCAACAAAAATCAAAAATTTTGAGGGAAGAAGAGGAAAAAGGGGCGCCTATGTGGAGAGATCCTGACTGGATTCTGCATCAGATTTCATGGAACAAATGGATATGATCCATACTTGAATTTCGAATTCAAGTCATGAAGCTTCCAAAGGCCTCAACAGTCTGGTCTGTTGGGAAGTAAGAGGATCAAGGAAAGATCCTCTCATCATTCAATGTGTGCACCTAACTAAAGGGGGCTGATGTGGTTGATCAGAATTAAAAAAGAAAAACTGATGCTCCCTCTTACTTCTTAGGGTTCTAGGAAAAGTTCCAACCTTTCTTCTTCTTTGTCCTTTTTGCACCATCACCTAGCCTCAAGACACCATTACAGTCTTGAGAAAAATAATCCAAACACTTGGTAGCCTCTTACTTGCATGCGCTTAGCCAGCCACCGAGGATAAGGAGGGATCAAGGAGAAAGAGTTCTCGTTAGCAAGAAGGAGATAACTGTGTGGATCACCGTTGGAGGGCGTCATCCTTTTGCGCCTACAAGTGAAAAGGTAATTCTGAAACCCCATATCGTTTCAACGTAAAACATTCACACATGGGGTGTATAGATGGTTTATGCTTCCGCTGCGAAAATTTTTGTTTTTCCAGCCATGTATGTGCACCATAGTATGACTATAGTGCAGTTTTCGAACCTTCACTTTGAAGAATTAATTTAATGACAAAAATATCACATGGCATACTTATTTGACAAAAATTGAGCTCGATCAAGCATTTAGCAAGTTAAGCTGAAATAGTTTATAATAACTCAATACTTTTTGTTCTATCATACGGATAGAAATGTCTAGTTAGAGACTAGTGCATTGATTTAGATCAACGAGCTCTTTCATGTATTTTTGGAGGAGATAATTTTGAGGATAACATATTACCGTGCACAAGAAATAATGACGTAGCTAAGGGATGATGTGTGTATACAGTAGCAGCAAATAGAGAGAGGTTTCAAAATGTATGTACGTGGTTGACTTAACCCTTTATTTATATATGAGTTACCTGGCAGGAATGAACTTCTTGGACTATTAAGAGTCAAGTTCTTGATCCATTATTTTCGCATTAGGTTTAGCATAATTAAGAAATATTTTCTTAATTTTTCTCTTAGTATTTAGCCCTTCTTGGACCTTCTAAAATATGGAGATAAACACCGTTAATAATATCACTTTTGCTAGGCCATGTGAAGGAGGAAATGAACAAATGCCAAACTTAGATGATCCTACATCACTAGCACAATACATATATGGCTTTGTTGAGATTTGGAGAAAGCTTGGTGATCGCCAAATTATCTTTCAAATCAAATCCTAAAAAAAAAACTCTTTAATTCGTACTCATCAATTAATACGTTCCCCCCACATTTCTCACTTCCCCATGTTATTTTTTATCATTCCCTAAAATCCCAAACTGAGATTGTTCTGCCTTCATAAAAAAAACAAATTGTTGTAATTGGTGTTCATTATTATGTTCCTCCTTCAATTCCTAAGATCGCTCTTCCGACCATGAAATTTCATATGAATCTATGCTCTTAGTACCTTCGTTCTTCTCAATATTGGTGAACTTAACAATCTTATTTTAAAGTCCTGCTAACAAAAATCAACGTTTGACATATATTCCGTTGGCCATACTTGCACGCACTAAAATATATATCGGAAAATCAAGATATTTCCCCCCTATTTTTTTTCTAAATTAGTGTGTATTAATGCTTTCAAAGCAAATAATATAAAGGAAAGAAAGAAAAGGACACTTTATTTTCTGCTTTCCTCATCTCCCTTCTCTCTTGAACTGATGTGGATGACAATTATTAATTTATAGAATTTTAAGTAACTTAATAATTTTTTATATATTTAATATTATTATATATCACATCTCATAGTATTATTTATTTATGTAAGACGAGTCAATAAGTTAAGAGTAAGTGTGTAAATGGATCAGGAGATAACAGGGGTGTTCGCGATCTGGATTGGATCGATTTTGGAAGCAAAAATCATCTGATTCAATACTTTCGATTTGATCATGTAATCATCCTTTTGGTTTGGATCGATCCGATCCAATCCAATTTTTTTCGGTTTGATTGGACCGATTTTTAATTTTTTGAAAATCTTTGGGTTCGTTTAAGCAAGGACTCGAGTTCGAGACCTTGTGTATGCAGAAAATCCTCGCTGGGAGACTCACTTGCCAATACTAGGTAACCGACGCGGGTCGAACGGGATATAGTCGGGGCGAAGCCCCGGAAACCAGTGGAGCAATAAAAAAAATCTTAAAATTTGTTTCATACTTGTGTAAATAACATCTTTTGTATATATTAGTTTTGTAAATTTTATTTTATTTTGAAATACAAAAGTATCAGAGAAAATGTTAACATAATATTTTTTTTTTGGCAATACAATATGAAGTTCTACACAAATGAAATTTCATTGATGAGATTTTTGAATTTTTTTTCTGATTTTGTGGTTTGTTTGCACAACTAGAGGTACTAGCTTTGAAGGGTGTTGCTTTCTCGAATTTATGTATGCAAGTCTTCTGTTCATGTATGCTATATTTTTATTTTATTTTTTGAATTTATGTATGCTTTCTTGAGTTTCTTGAAATTCAAAATATAAGGTGAGTGTGATTTGAAAATAAAAATAAAAATAGACTCATGTATGCTAGCCTCCTTCTGGTTCACCATTCTCGCCCCATTCCCGGTACCAAAACACCATGCTTCTTCGTTAACCCTAACTAACGCCATCATTTTTCTATTTCTCCTTTTTTTTTATGGGGGGTGTTTCTCTTTTCTATTATAACAACAACTTACAAAAAAATAATAAGTTTTTGTTATAGTGTGAAGTGGGAGCTCATCTTTGGTACAACAGTAGTATGTATTACTGCCATTGAAAATTAAACACTTGTTTTTAATATATATTTTTTTATTTTCCATGTCATCAATCAGCATATGTGTTTAATTTGTATTGGAGAGATGTATAAAAAAGTGGATAAGACAATAGTATTGTAGAAATTTCCATGAAGTGGGGGATGAGGCCTAGGCAACTCAACCATAGTCCAGAGAGGTGTGGGACCGTCGTTAAGGTAATAAGAAGGTTTTGAAATCCAAGACATCACCATGATCAACATTTATAATTGTGAAGGAGAAGTCGCATTCATTGGTCTTAATTGTGAGGCTCTCTGAGGTATAAAAACATAGGCATGTAGGTGTGTTTATTTCCTCACTCTCATTCTCATCCCTTTCCTTTTGCTTCTGCAAGAGACAGAGTCCCCATGACCCTTCTATAAACACACACAGGAGTTGACAGGCCAAAGTGCTTATAGACAATATCGGAAGGTACATCTATTTGCATACTACTCTGATTTTTTATTGTCCCTTTGCATTGGATATGGCATTGAATGCCTTTGATGCTTTCATGAGAGTGGAGCAGGATTTAAGAAATCAAAAAATAAAACAAGTGTCAAGAAGAGCGTTGTATGCTTCTTAAATTTGTCACCAGTTGTTCTCGTGCTCCATTACTTGGGTTCAAATACTTATACAGCCACCTTTTACCATCCAAAAGGTATGTTCCTGATCTTCTACGATTGGTGAGTATTCACAATCATTTATACTAGCATCTCTGTCATCTCATTTGCTTTGTTTAATGAAATAAGGCATGGTTTGTAATTGTCAAAGAATCTTGGGATACCCCACCCCAAAAGTTAGCTCAAATGGTGGAAGTGGCTAAGGCCTTATAAACTCCATATTAGTTGCCCATACAACCAATGTGTGACTACATATCTCAACAGTAATTCTTTATTTTACTCTAGCAGAGTACATTAAACACAACAATAGAGCTAAGAAGCAGAGCATCCTGAACTCTTCTAATCAGTTATCTGGAATAATTTGTTGCCCTAGATAGGCCTTTATGCACTAAGAAATTTTTTATTAAATGCTTAGTGCTTTAATTGGTTGTGAATTGAAGATATTGTTGGAACCTTGTTTTCAAATTCTATGCTTGCGACTAAATACAGCTTTCAAGATGTCTCCACTCAAGCCCAAAACACTACAATTTTTTTCAAGATGTCTCCATAGCTTTCAATTGAATGTATAAATTATGCCCCCAACTCTGGCTTTATTGACACATGGTTTACACTTTACAATGGCTCATGTCCATCTGTTTTTGTATATAAGGCATTCCTTCAAGTTCAAGGCAAGAGAGCATAACAGACCTATTGCTTTGGTACGGCAGAGTCTTTTGTGAAACGACTATTGGTAGCCATATTGTTAACCATCTTGTTTATAATCTGAATAAGGTGATTAACAATATGACTACTAATAGCCGTTTCACGAAGGTGGTTAACAATATGGCTACCAATAGTCATTTCTCGAAGGACTCTGCCATACAAAAGCAATAGGTCTGCTCTGCTGTCGAACTTGAAGGAATGCCTTATTTACAAAAACAGATGGATATGACCCATTGTAAAGTGTAAACCATGTGTCAGTAAAGCCAGAGTTGGGGGCATAATTTATACATTCAATTGAAAACAGAATAAGAATTATTACTATTTTTTCAGATATCTGAGAGGCTAAACTCTTTCCTCCAAAAACAGCAGCAGCAGTGCACAATGCTTGTCCTCTGTGAAGTACAGTAGAGAATTAGAGTCATCCCCTAAGAAATTGCAGGATCTTAGGCACGTGACACAAATCCTACATACATATTTATGACTTTAAGGAATGCATTTACAATGTATGCGTACACATGTATGAATGTAGAATTCAAGCAAAAATATTAACATAAATATATGGTCAAAATTTCCTTGCGTTTTGCTTAAGTTTTTTGCTGAGCTGGGCGCGTTTGAGTTTTAGTAAGCTCTTTGCATACATGTTATTTGTATCTTAAGATTTTCTACCGGGGTCCTCATTTCCCCTTATCTCGGCGGGTTGAGCATAAACTAGGGAAAATATTTCACGTATTCCCATACCGAGTTAGGGATGATCTTGAGTAGTTAGGATCGAACTGGCGAGTTACCTCCTAGTATCATTCCTTACGCACATGTTCTGAGTTAGTAGATTTCTTCTGTAATCGGGAATGATTTTCCTCAGCCACCTACAGGGACAGGTCATGCATGAACCGACGAGATACTCTACATGTGAGGCCGGGTAACGAATGTGCTTGAGTAGTTGGGATCCAACTGACGATTTACCCCCAAGCATTAGTCATATAACCCGGCTAAGAGTTGTCGTGTACACGTGTCTTCAATGTCTCGTGCCGACTTAACATTAGCACTCATTTTATTCTGACATGTGCTGTTTGCCGCGTGTGTTAGCTTGTTGCGGCCATCTTATGTCATTTTCGGGTTTTGTGCGCATTTATTGAGAGCGTCATTTCAGACGTCTAATCATTGCTTTTTGAGTGCAATGACGCTGGTGCCCCTGACCCTTGTCATCCACAACTGTTGCGGTTACCATTTATGAGTGAAGTAACATTGGTGCCCCTTACCTTTGACTTGCACTTTCTCTGTGCATTTTTCTCTTCTTAAGAGTCTGCGTCCTTTTCTCTTTTTTGCTCTATGACGACTCAACATATAAGCATATCTTATAATTAGAAATTAGGGCTCCCATCAATTTGGGTCGGGTCAATCGTGGGCCATGGACCCCACAAAATAGAAGTAAGTTCTTGTATATTTGATGAATTTTTTTAATGCAAAAATAATGGAAAGAATGTTTCTTCATTTAGGATACAATGTGACAAAACTACAGCCACAGACATTAAAGTCCACTATCCCTGATATAATTTTTTGGGACCTCAATAGATTCGAGAGATGACACACGATAAACATCTAAAATGACAGCGCAGTTTGGTGAAAGTGATCACTAATGATTTAATGATTAATTATCCAGAAAATCCACTTTATGGCCAAGTATTTTATTCCCACCGGATCTTCAGTCTTTTTTTTTTTCTTTCTATTTTCAAAATCTAAATATTTCAAATCCCATATTATTATTATTATTTAATCGTATATTGGATAAGGAGTTTGATATAATTATATCATAATATCCGTTTATTTAAGGTTTATCAAATAATGTATAAATATAGATTAAAATACATTTTATAACAAATTTTATATAATTTTTTAAATTAGTTTTTAAGTTTCTTTTTTATTTTGACTTATTTATATAATTAAATTATTGAAAAATTATAAAAATCATAATTTTAAAATACATTAAAATATATAAAACTTTACAAAATAAAAGGGGAAATGTTCAAAACCCTCCTTGTGCTATTGCATTGAAGTTTGAATCACTTAGAGCGCGTTTGGATTGACTTTTGCAATCCCAAAAGCTGCTTTTTATTTTTAAAAAAGTGCTTCTAGTATTTCTTTTATTGTTTGGATGTAACTTCAAAAAAAAGTAGAAGTTAAGAAAAAAGTAAAAATCTTCCTTTTTTATGAAGTTAAAATTTCTGACTTCTGGCAAAAGGAGAAGCCAAAAGCACCCCTCTTCTTCCTTCTTTTCCATCTACTTCAGTCAGAGAGTGCGATTTTGGTTCGGATCTTGGGGTGGCTCCGCCGGATTCTCGTGGAAGAAAGGAGTGTCGATGTCCAGAGAAGGAGGAGTCTCTGGCGGCGGCGGCGGTTGTGACTTCGTGCCTGCTGACGGTGGACAGAACTCGCCGGAAACAATGGTTGCAGAATTCTCCTAGTGTGAGATTTATTTGCAATTGCCGCAGTGGTTTTGGCTGGGATGGATAGGGACTGTGAAATGATGATGATGGTGATATTTTGTGAGTTTATTCCCTTTTGTTTCTCCCAATTCATGTCCGAATTTCGTTTCGTTCCAGCAAAGTACCTTGCTGCCTGTGTCTGTGCCTATATATAGGTCAACTTCCGGTGATTTTTTGGCTTGTGTCTGCTTCCTCCTGGAATAGGAGTTGGGCGACAGGTGCAGAGCTGGTAGTGTTCTGTTGAACACATTATTACCTTGCGATGTTTGATAAAATGACCAATAGAAATAAGTACTTTTTTATTTTAGTATCCAAATGACTTTTTTACTTAAAAGCTTTTTTCAAATAATACATCCAAACACAAAATAATTTTAACTTTTAAAAAATGTTCTTTTAAAAAATATAATTCATAAAAAGTACTTTTTTCAAAAGTCCATCCAAACGGGCCTTACACCCTTACGTTTTTTTAATCACTAAATTCTATGGGTTTTTCCATCCACCTCTCCTTAACCCTTTTAGAAACTTCATTAAATATGCCTACTTTATCTTTCTTAGACGAAGAAAAATAAAGTGATAAAAAAAGAAAAAGAAAAATAAGACTAAATATTGATGAAAATTTAGAATACTTAATAAAATATTAAAAGAAAAAAAAAGATCAAATGTGTCTATATAAAAAACTAGAAGAAAAAATAAGACCAAATGTACCAAAAAAAAAAAAAAAAACTCACGTCATTGAAAAAAACTAAAATTTTAAAAATTAAAAATAGTCTAAATGAAAAATATATATTCTTAATACAAAAAGAAATAGAAGAAGAAATTAAGAACAAAAATAGAAAAAAATCACAATTATTAGTTTTCAGATCTAGATCCTGTTTCGCCCACAAAAAACGTAATATGTTTCATTATCCTCTAGTTAAATATAATTAGGCTTTTCACCAAAAAAAAAATATAATTAGACTTTGTTTGTGAATTTGGAGGAGAGCGAAGGAAGGGTATCAAGGTGGAGGGAGGAAAAGGAAGAGAAGGAAATTGAAGGATATTCTCTTCCCTTGTTTGGGAATTAAAAAAATGGTAAGGAAAAAAATAGAGGGTTAATGAGATAAATTTACCATTTTACCCCACTTTAAAATTAATATAATTATTATATTTTACAAATTAAATTAAATTTAAAATTTATAACAAAATTATTTATGTACTTTTCACGATACTAAAATAGATCATATTTTTTATGAAATTTTTATGTTCCAATCGACGAAGATTTCGTCACAAAATTACTTTTTCGTCAGAATACTTTTCGTCGAAAAGCAACCAAATTTTTTCTCCAATGAAAATTTTTACAAACATAAATTTTCTATCGAAATTTAGTATTCTTCAAAAGTTTTGACAAAAATAAATCCCTCCATCAAATGTTTTAAACGAAAAAAGAATTCCATCAAAAAATTTGACGGAATGTTTTTCGTTCAAAATTTCGATAGAAATGTGTTCTGACAAAAATTTTGACGCAAATTGTTTTGTAAAAAATTTTAAGGAAAATGTTTCATTCGAAACTTTCGACGAAATTTAGATTCTATATAGAATTTTGACAGCATATTTATTGCGTCAAAAAAAAATTTTAGAAATATTTTATGTCGATTTTTTTTTTTTACAGAAATGTGTTTCGTTAAAAATTTTCGATGGAAACTGAGTTTAACGAATTTTTTTTTTCTACGGAATTTAAATACTGTAAAGAATTTTGATGCAAATATTTTTCGTCAAAAATTTCGATGAATATGTTTTTTTGTGAAATATTTTGACAAAATTTAGATTCTATAAAGAATTTTGACAAAATAAATTTTCCATCAAAAATTTTTACATAAATGTTTTTAGTCACAAATTTTGATGGAAATATTTTTGGTCGTAAATTTTTGCGGGAAATTTTGATGGAAATGTTTCCCGTAAAAAATATTGATGTGATTGTTTTACGTCGAAACTTTTCAATAGAAATGTGTTTCACCAAAATTTTGGATGGAAATATTTTCGTTGAAAGTTTCGACGGAATATGATTCTATCAATTATTTTTACTGAAATTTTTTTCTGTAAAAAATTTATGTTAGTGATTATGGCAAAATTTGATTCGGTCTCTAATTTCATCTTTAGTTTTGACAAAAAAAATTTGACGTGTATAGTTTTCATCAAAATTTCATCACTATTTTTTATGAAATATTTTTCTTAGATAAATTCTGTCGGTATTTGATACTTTCCTAATAATGTCACATTTAAAAATGATTCACATTTATGTTGTTTTCACATTTTAATGCTAAGGGTAGATAAGTAATTTTTAATATCCCCTCAAACCCCCCAAATTGAGGGAACTTTAATTTTAACAAGAAGGAGGAATTTGGAGAGTTTAATAAAAATCTCCAATTTCTTTTTCTCATTTTTTTGAACTCACATATAAGGGAAGGGCTTATTAAAATCATCTATTTTCTTTCCTTCCCCTCTTAAAACCAACTCCCAAACAAAGTCTTAGAGGAAGAATGTTGCACACTTTTGTAATTGTGCTTCTCCTAAAACTCAAACTCTAGATGGTTTTGTCACCATCCCAATATACAATATAAAAGAAGTTTATTTATATTGTGAATTTATATTCTTAGATTGTATAAGATTCATCTCTTATCTCTCATTTGACACCCATATAAATATGTTTTTCTTTTCTTTTTCTTTTTTAAATTGATGAATCTTATTTTATTTATCTTATAATATAAGATAATTTCTCTTGTACTAGATAAGAGAAATAAAATCTTATTTATATTTAGGGAAATGCTTTTTTTGTGTCACATGAAAGATCTTATCTCATGTTACACACCTATCGAAATCTGAGCCAACATTTTTTTTAATTATCAGACCCACCTAATTATGTCTCTACATAAGACAATGTTATATCATGTAACATGAAAAAATCATTGTCCTTATATTTATATTGGGATAATGTGATTTTTTTCACCGCATTTTATGAATATTTAACTATTTTTAATTGGGTCAATTATTTACCCATGCAAGATTGAAGGGCAATAGACATGCAGAAGCCCATGTTATAAGAAAACTTAAAACATATAATAATAGATGGGCTGGCGAGGCAAAGTCGGGCTGGGCTAGCTTTTTTGGCTCAGTATCAAAAGCGAGCAAACTATCTTATTTGTAAGCGGGACTGGCGGGTGTCTCGCTTTGTCATCGTTTATAAAAGGGGTGAAAGAAGATAATTTAGATCATTTAAAAAAAAAAAGTTCCCATATTTAAATCAAAATGTACACTCCAGCACCATAACTAGCCTATATTAATGAAATTAGCTAAAGAAAAAAATCATGTCACGAAGAGCATTAAGAGATTACTATTTATTGAAAGACTGATTAAATTTTAATATTCCCTTGGTATTGTACCAATAAACCACCATATTTTAAAAATTAATATATTAAAAAAAATTAATATATAAATATTGAAATGATATATTAGTTCTTTGGGAATTGTACTTGTAAACAATATTAATACATCAATCCCTTATCAGGTCTAATCCATCACTCCTAGGCCGGATTAAGTTATACGTCATTTTGATGTAAAAAGGGATCTGCTGTATAAGCTTATATTATACGATGGTCACACCAAACAACTAAAAATGTCATAACATATAATATAAACTTATACTATGAGATGTTATACATCATACCAAACATGCAGGAACATATTACTATTTATTGAAAGACAAACCACCTAACATTCCCTTCCAACCAACCACCCACCAATACATACTTTAGCTTTTGATATAATAACTCACTATGCAAGACTATATGACCTTTTAGGCCTCTAACAGTCTTGAATTTCAGTACACTGATGATTGAACGACTACTATTGATGATTGTGATGTGTAGTTGGAGAATTACGGGTCAAAACTCTCTGATAACTCACTTCAGCAGAAAAAGGCCTCTTCTTTCCACTAGAGTCCTGTTCTGAGAACCTATATTGCTCTTGAGGATTTTATTTGATCAAGTCGTGTCTTCAAATAAGGAAGATCGAAAACAAAACCGGAAGCCAGTGGCACAGTTTCCATTGGTTTAGACGAGCAACTAATCTCACGTGTTTCTATATTTTTACGATCACTCAATACACACTCTGAACTTGACTTTTGCATTTGGCTTTTATCTTTAACGAGACATGAAACATCACTACTACTTTCTAGTTGCCAAGGTCGTGAATGAAACTTGCAATTGTTTTCCAACACGTGAGTTTGAGAATTCTCTGTAATTGACACCGACCGTTGTTCTTGATTCTCCAACAACATCATCCTAGACTTGTTTCCAGATTCTTTGGAGCAGCAATTCAAATCTTCAGAACAGAAACTCTGATTTGGTAACACTTTATCGCACCACATGTGAGTATTACCCTCTAAGGGATACTGAGATATGAGGGTAGGAGTAGGAACTGCATTAAAAGTGTTTGGTCTCCATGGAGCAGAAGTAGTTGCTGCTGTACGAATTTCACATCCAAGTAATTTCCTTTTGGCTATGTTTTGAGCAGTGGGTCCTAAATCTTTAACAAACATCATCAAGCTATCTTTGTAACCAACATCTTGCTGATTAACCTATAAACAAACAACAATGTATGATCAATCCAAACCAGAATCTTATTCACTTATTGATGATGCATGAGACAATGGGAGCAAAAAAAGACTCACAGGCTCAGCATGTTTCAATTTACCATAAACTGTTGAAAATATTGACTCATCCCCATCAAGGGACAATGGTTTATAAGTACAACGCCTATCAACCTCCATAGATCTACATCTGCTACCATCTTTAGTACCTAATAAACAAAATTTTGTTAACCAGATAGTTTTTCATTTTTCGGAAATCATTTTCTCATTCAATAAGATATAGTTTTCTCATCTTATCAGATATCAAAATTCGTATTATTTTTTGGTTTTTTTATTCGTATTATTTTTTGGTTTTTTTTTTCAACAACTGGTGGATCCCACCACTTGTTGTGTCTATAGCATGAAAGATGCTACCTCATGTGACATGAGAAAAAAGAAGCCCTTCATTTTTTTTAGTAAGACCAAATTAAATTTACAAATCATGATGAGTGTAGTGTTGTTGAACTAAGGACACAAAAGAAGCTTTGCAGCTAAGCTTCAAGGGGGGGAATTCAAAATGAGTTTCTTTAGATTTTTGGATGAATAACTGTGAATGTCAAAGGAAATGTCAAGTTCAGATTAGCTTGTAGAAATTGACCACAAGAAAGTTATAGAGTAAAATAACAGCTTGAAGGGGAGACAATGCACAAGAAAGAACCCGGTACACTGAGGTTCTGATACTATATAAAGAACTAATTCAATCCAAAAGCTTAAGCTATTGGGTGAGACTAGATTAATGGTTTTATATATCTCAACACATACTTTTAACAAAATCTACTTTTCTTACTAGACTTTCCCTCATACCTATAGGAAGCTCAACATCTCTAGCATCAACATGTTTAGCAATGTCAGAACATCCATGATTTGTCTTTAAGATTTTCCGGTTTGATGTACCACGGGAAGAACACGGTACAGTTTTTGAGGTCACACCAATAGTTATTTCACTGGATTTCATGTCTGTTGAATTCATTAAATCTCCTTGATTTCTTCGACCAACTTTTCGCTTTGTTTCTGAGAACTCCAACTCAAACTTATCAGGATCAGTTTTTAATACATCAAAAACTTTCATAGCCAGTTCATTTATTACACGAGCCTGCAAAATGAAATATTTGATAAATCATTTCATCAAGAGAAACTAGTGATTTTGTAGTAAAACTTGGTGCCACAAATTTCACTAGCATCGTGACATACCTGCCTGAAATATATGGTACCAGAAGAATTAAAATTCATCGCATTGTTGAATATTAAAAAAACATCATGCTGCATAATGGCCCAAATACCATGTATTAGATGATAAACATTAAAAAATAACATAAGGGACATCATACATAGCAGTTTTTACGCAAACATATTTGTCAATTGTTACTAACAGTGTTAGATTAGTGAAAGAGACAATCACATGAGCATATAAAATAAAACGAAGATTGTAAACCTCAAATTGTTCAAGATTCTTATACATCCCTTCATGAAGTTTAGCCCTCATGGTTCCAAAATCCATAGGCTCTTTAATGATTGCATAATAGTCCTGAACCTTTGCACAATATCCCATCAAGAAAGTGAATTAGAAAGGGAATGCAATATTCATATATAAGATATATGACTAATTATGAGTTATGACCACACACCTCATTTGGATCAACTGGTTCGGCAAATATTTCATAGGTGTCTCTCCTGTATATTATAAAAGATCAATATATATAAGCCAAAACAAAAAGTGAGTTAAAAATATTAAACGTAAGCCATAGGAGACAAATAAGGTTTTAAATTGCAACAGAAGAATGATAAAACTAATCAACACCTTTGTAAAGTGTCAAGGACAAGTTCAAGTAATCTTTTCTCCGGTAAAATAGTTGAAGATGACAGTTTTGATGGTTGATCTGATAACACATGGTGAATTAAATATATTAGGAGCGTCCTAACAATTTACAATTTTAATAAAGTACAAAGCCACAATAGTTTTAGGGGTTTGATTTTTCCATGTTGCATGAGAATTCAATTCTCATGTTGTGACTCAACTAGTGGTGAGTCCCATATTTATTAAAAAAAAAAAGCTTTGCACGCAAATCGAAGGGTCACAACATGAGAATTGAATTCTCATGCAACATGAGAAAATGTTTTCCCTTAGTTTTATGGTACAAATATAGGAGATGTTGACATTATGGGTTATTAGTTATTGAGAGGGACACAAATGTGGAGCCAAAAACCTCACTCACCACTTTTCTTTTGAGTACCTTCATGGAGAGAATGTTTCACACCCTGCACATTTATTCAAATGGTTTGTAACAAGGTATAGTCTAAGACAATGAAGGCATGAATAATCAGGGTGTGCGAAATAATCAAAAAACTAAACCGAACCATTAATAGAACTAAACTGCCCTTAAAATAACCGGTTTTTAAAAATCAGTTCATGAACCAAACCGATTTTTAGAACTAGTCGAAGAACAGAACCATTTTGAACCGAACCGAACCGCTTTCAAACCGAACCAAATTGATTTTTATAACTTTATTTTTTTTAATTTTTTTCCTTTCAAAATGGGGTCGACCCGAGTCGGTTCCAAACCGAACCAAACCAAACCAGTTTTGAACCGAACCGAATCATTTAAATCAATTCGGTTCAGTATTTTCAAAAAACTCGATTCGGTTCGACCCATGCATGATCAATCTAAAGAACACCTGGTTTGGTGAAGTTGTTGGAGTGACTTGTTGAAGTGGCTTGAGTTTTCTCGTCTTTATGCCCCTAGTTCGCGATGCAGGTCCCTGATCATTATCCAAGTGAGGCTTTATGCAAGACTTTGAATGACCACTTCCACCACTCTCCAATGCAGATAGTCGTGGACTTCTCCTTTGCCCTTCCTTTTTTTGCAATTTTCTGTCACATGAAAGACAAATTCAGTTCCTATAAAATGCTGCTCAAAAAACAAAAAAAAAAAAGGAAAATGAACTCTGAAGATTGAACTCACCTCAACCTCTTCATTGTAACTGTACATTGGATGGCAATGAGAGAGGTGGTGATCAAGGCTTTTTAAAATACTAATAAAAAAAAGAGGAACATGCTGATTTGAATGTAGCTTGTTTACTACTGCATTTGGGAGATATGAAAATGCCAAAGCAGGTAGTGAATTAATTAACAATAATATGACAATAATATTTGTGGGTTACAAGATCAAGGATTCTTTACAAGGTTAAGTTCCTACTTGTCAGCAAACCAAATAGTAAAGTTATAAACAAAACCAAAAGAAGAAAGAATGAGATCAATTGGCCATAAGACCAACACCTTGGATCAAATTGCTGAAAAAATTTAAAGTTTCATTTTGAAGTGTCAAATTTTTATTTTTATTTTTTTTTTAATTTTAAAGTTTCATTTTGATGTGTCAGGTACATAAGAGGTACTCGTGGGTATAGTACTCAAGAATTTTTTGTCCTGTTTGTTGGCTTCGATTTTTCTTGTCTCATGTGAGTACTATTATATTAAACTTCATTACACATTTCTAATTTTTTATTTTTTTTTAAGAATAGAGTTATATTGACAAACTTTTTTTTTTTACAAACTTACAACTACACTATGTCTTTGACTGATAATACTCTATTCAAGAGTGTATTACGGGTATAGTTTGTAAGAGTTTGTAAACTTGTAAATATAACCTTCCATTTTCCTTTGATTGATTTTTTTTTTTGGGAAAGTATGTCATTTTAAAGGATAAAGTTACTTAAAAAAAATAAAGATGTCTATTTAGTGAACATCTAGAAGAAAGCTGTCTATTTAGTGAACATCCAAGTTCAAAAGTAACAATTCCTTCACCAAATAAATGGTCCAAGCAAGACAATGGAAGGGAGGAGCTTTATCAATTCCTTCACCAAATTTTGTTATTTGCTCGAATAATGCTAGACTAACAATAACAAGGGTTTTAATTTTTTTATGCAGTAGGAAAAAAAATTCTTATGCTATAAACATATTTTGTGTGGAACCCATATTTATTAAAAAAAAAGAAAATATTGCACAAAAATCAAAATGTTACTAATAGGAGAAAACAATTCTCTTATAATATGAGAAAATATTTTTCCCAATAACAATGAATAAAACAAAAATTCTATGCAACAAATTAATCGAGCATTCAACACCGAACCTACCTTCTTTAAGCATCATTCTGCATAATGCCTTCCAAATATCTCATAATTTAATTCAAAGGATTAAAACATATATCAATAGGATAAGATTATGAGTATACCTACTCAATTTGTTTAACAAGACATGCAATATCACATTTGTTTAACAAAACTACATTAAATATCACATTAATTATACAATAATATTAAAGGTATAGAAACAAGTGTGCAATCAAAATAGCCAAACCATTTTAGTATGTTTCTAATATAAAATGATTGAGATAAAATAAAATTAATTATCATCCTTAATGAGTAATTTAATACTAAGATCAAGAAAATTCTTAATGTCATTCAAAAGGTATAAAGATGTACCAAGGATCAACAAATCATAAACATATGAACAAATAAACACGCTATTATATATATATATATATATATATATATATATATATATATATTTATATATATATATGCATTTATCTTGGTTAGTGGTCGTGTAACCATCAGATATCATAATATAAACTATAAAATCTCTCATGTCATTGTTTTGGACACTTTGTTTTTTCTTGCCTTTAATAACAAATCATTTGGTTATTCTATATAAATCTTATTTTCAAGATCATATTCTAGGAATGTGATTTTCGAATAGGGTGTGATAATCAATATTTTTATGGTTTAATTCATATCAAATTATATCTTACTCAATATTAATTAATGGCTTCTAAGTGAGATTATAATGATTCCCTCTTTTTTATAATTGTAATTAATGAAATTTTTAAAGGTTTGTTTTTTATGGTATCTCATTGATTTGGCTTAATTTTTAGGAAATCAATTAAATAGAAAGATGAATTTGGCAACTGTTGATTTACCTTTGAAGAATCAATTTAATGACAAAAATATTACATGATATACTTATTGGGAAAATATTTTCTCCTTTTAAAGGAGAAATTTTTTCTCCTACTAAAGATTCAATGTATGAGTGGGACCTATAAAATAGTGGAGAGAGAAAAAAGTTTAAGGTGAGACCCACTTATACAATGAGTCTTTAGTAGGAGAAAATTTTCTCCTTTAAAAGGAAAAAATATTTTCCCATACTTATTTGATAAAAAGTGAGCTCGATCAAGCATTTAGCAATTTAAGCTGAAATAGTTTATAATAACTCAATACTTTTGTTCTATCCTAAGGATAGATAGACTAATGGATTGATCTTGAATCTATGAACTCTTTTTAAGTATCTATAAATGAGATATCCTTGAGAATAGCATATTGCAGTGCATAAGAAATAACAATGTAGCCAAGGGATGATATGTATACCAAATGGTAGCAAATAGAGAGATGATTCAGAATGTGCGTACCTGGTTGACTTAACCCTTTATTTATATATGGGTTATTTGACATGAGCGAATTTTTTGGATTATTGGTAATTCGGTTCTTGATCCATTACTTTCAGTCTAAAATTAATATAATTAACAATTTTTTCTTAATTTTCTTTTTAACCATTACCCCTTCTAAGATGTGGACCTTTTATCAGGTCGATAAACATCCTAAGGGCTCATTTTGTGGACAGGATATGATATAGGACTGATAAGCCCATATCATGTCATATGTATGATGAGCGACTGATTAGCAATCTGATAAGATTAGGTAGAAGGAGAAACAAAAAATAAAATATAATGCAATAAATACAAATATAGTGGGTAGCGTGGGGATATATTGGGTATCCAATATTGGTATCATATCCCAGCTCCCTCCATAGGATAAGAAATCATGTACTGGATAGGATAAAATAAGACAATAAGATAAGTTAATTGACCCACCAAACAAGAGATAAAAGTAGGATATGATAAGTTATCCTATCATATCTTATTTATCATGTGCTCCAAACAGGCCCTAATGGTTAATATCACCTTTTCTGCCCCATATGATGAGAAGCAGGAAACGAACAAATGCCAAACTTAGATGATCCTACATCACTAGCTCAGTTCATATGGCTTTGTTGAGACTTGGAGATTAGGGATGTGCAGGGGTCGAACCGAACCGAACCAAATTTTTTGAAAAATTGAACTGAATTGGTTTAAATAGTTCGGTTCAAAAATGGTTCGGTTATATTCAAAACTGATTCGGTTCGGAACCGGTTCAGGTCGAACCTCTTTTGAAAAGAAAAATAAAATAAAAATTCAAAAAATAAAGTTATAAAAATCAATTTGATTTGGTTTAAATGATGTACATACAATATAGAGATAAAAGAATTAATTTAAAATATTTTGTGTAAAATTATAATTGTTAGAATTGTATAAAAAAATTAAAATTAATTTATAATAATTTTATGATATTTTGTTAAAAAGGGTATTTTAGTCTATTTATATCATATCCTCATGATATTTAGTGCACCTCAAACACATGATAGGATAGCATAATTCTATTATATTGCTAATCCAATTCACATCAAAGAGGATATGATATGTGCTTATCCTGTTCATATTATATCTTATTCTTATCCAACTCTTTTATCCTTTCCAGTGGCGTAGCCACTTGCAAACCAGCAGGTGCCAATTATATCTTATTCTTATCCAACTCTTTTATCCTTTCCAGTGGCGTAGCCACTTGCAAACCAGCAGGTGCCTTGGCACCTGCTTGGTTTTTCTTTTTTACTTATTATATATATTATATAATTAATTATAATTAACTAAGATAAAAGTCATAATTTGACACCACCTAAATAGAAAATCAAATACTCAATATAAAGTAACAACAAATTATCTAAATGCAAAAAAATAATAAGGAACATGTATAGTATGGTTATTTTTGTGTTTTGTCTTTTTTATTTTTTATCCTGTATATTTATTTTTTTGTCTGCTTTATTCTAATCAGTTATGTTATTTATCCTTACTCCTATTATTTAATAGAAAAACAGACTTCAAAACTTAATCACAAAATAATTAGTTGATCTATTTCAAAATTTGGGCCCAAATAAACCCATTTAAAAGTAGAGGAAAATTATACCAAAAAAAAAGTAGGGGAAAAGGTTTGTCCTTTTAAAGGACACAAGGTTGTATCCTTTTAGTTTTTGACACTATATCTTACCGGTAAAATATAGTTATAATATGAAAAATTGTTTTTTTTTTTCTATTTCCTCAGTCACTTCAGCTGACGTGGAGAGAGAAAAAAATAACTTTCCATGTTATAACTATGTCTTATCGATAAGACATAGTGTTAAAAACTAAAAGGACACAATTTGTGTCCTTTAAAAGGACAAACACTTAACCCTTAAAAGTAACAATCATGAAACCAAATGAATAACAGGACTATAATTACGGAATATGAAGGTCAATTGTATTATTGTGTTTTGGGTTATTGCACACACAAAGAAGAATCAAAAACTTAATTCCCAAATGTGAGAACTTTCCATTGTGCTTATGGCTGTTCTCTAACGTGAGATATTGAAAATTTAAGGAATAGAGATAATGAAAGAGGAGACGAAGGACAATGTTTATTATACATATAATTATTATATTTGTGTGTTTTCATATGCTTAAGATAATGTTTGGTTTATTACTTATTATGTTGTGGGAGGAAAGTGAAATTCTTATGTTTGAAATATTTACCGAAAAGATTAGTGCATTTTTATATGTTTGTTTTGATATATAATCAACGACAATTGTTCATTTGAATTTTCAATATTATATGACATTATTTAGATAACTATGTTAGAATTCATAGTAAATTTTTTTCCTGATAAATTTGTGTAATAATAATAAATATTTTGATAATTTAATATATCAAAATTTTTGACACCACCTAAATTTTGATGCCGGCCCCGCCGCTGATTCTATCCATTCTTATCATATAAACTCTATCAAACTAGAGCACTAATACTTAATATCACTTTTGCTAGCACATATGATGAACAAATGCCAAACTTAGATGATTCTACATCATTAGCTGTCTAGCTCAATACATATGGCTTTGTTGAGACTTGGAGATAGCTTAGGTGATCACCAAATTATCTTTCAAATCAAATCTTAAAAAAAAAAAAAAACATTTAATTGATGTTCATCAATTAATACGTTCCCCCCATATTTCTCACTTTCCAATGTTATTTTTTTTTATCGTTCCCTAAAATCCTAAACTGAGACTGTTCTTCCTTTATAAAAAAGTAAAATAAAATTTGAAATTGGTGTTCATCATTATGTTCCTCCTTCAATTCATAAAAGATCGCTCTTCAGACCACAAAATTTCATACGAATTTGTTTTCTTAGTACCTCCTTTATTCTTTTCTTAGGGGTGTTCAAAATGTCCAAAAGAATCAAACCAATCCATAACTAAACTGCTCCACATTTTAAAAATCGGTTATTTTTAAAAACCGGTTTCATATAAAACCGCATTTTATTTTATAAACTGGTTATTTACTAAACCACAAAAATAATTAGTTATCCATGGTTAACCATAACCAAACTACTCTACAAATAAAGAATAAATAAATATTATTTTTTATCATGCCTATTATATTAGTCAATTAACTCAAACTTCCAAACAATAAACTAGCAGAAAAAGTTAAGCAGCTCAAGTAGAAAACATTATTTAAAAAAGAAAATTTCACATAAATCGAAATGTCGTATCATAAGAAAACATTTCTTATATAACGTAACAATTTTTTTTCGAAAAAAAAAAACCACATACAAACCAGAACAAATTAAAAACAAAATCCACACCAAAAAAAAAAATTAAAACAAAATATTTTTATAATCAATATTAAAATCTCTTACTTGCCTATTTATATCATTTGAACTTTCAGCTTCTGCTAGTATATGTATAACAATTAAGGTAACCGATACAATCAACAACAATCAAATGAGAAATATTTGTATATTATTAAAGTTCTACGGCAATTCGAGGTTGCCGGCAACTCCAGAAAGGTTTTAGGGAAGAAGATGAGAATTCAACTACAATTGATCAGATACCATTACTGTAAAGCTACTACCCTTATAAAGAAAACAACCATATTTCTATTAGGCCCCTCTACTGGCCCACGAATACAAGTAATTATTTCCCTCTCCTGATCCATTCTATTCTTCTCTCAGAATAAGCTATTGGGCCTCATCACTTCTGGCCCACTAGCTTCATCAAATAGTCTTTGGTCCATTTGGATCTCACCCTGATCCTATCTCCCTTGCGTTGACTCACTGTCCCACTTTCGGTCTCCTTTTCTCTCTGTTCGCTCTCATTCATCTCTTCCATGTTGTCACCGCTTCCCATCTTGTCACCACCTCCCATCTCTGGCCTTATATGTCCCATGTTCGTATCAGATAGTCTTTGGTCCATTTGGATCTCACCCTGATCCTATCTCCCTTGCGTTGACTCACTGTCCCACTTTCGGTCTCCTTTTCTCTCTGTTCGCTCTCATTCATCTCTTCCATGTTGTCACCGCTTCCCATCTTGTCACCACCTCCCATCTCTGGCCTTATATGTCCCATGTTCGTATCAGATCCCTCTGCCCTTAAAGAATAGATCTTGCCCTCAGAAGCTGACATCCAAGAAGCATCCTCCAACGGCAACCCCGTTCATTGGACTAAAACTTGCAGATCGGAGCTGTTGTGTCACTGAATGGTCCGCGAGCTAACGATGGCCAATGTAAGAACCTGCACCGCTAATTAAGGTAATTAGAGAATTAATTATGATAATTAGAAAATAATTCCATAATTGACCCTTATAATTATTATGAGGCTTTAATAATTACAATTAGTGGGTAAGAATGCTGAAAGTCGCTTTTCGGAAGAAAAGCGCAGATACCGGTTCTGCTACTCGGTATAAATGCGTACCGGAAAAGTATCCCAGAAAATTATAACGAACGCATGATAATTACTAGAATATTATGTAGGACTTTTAAAACAAGTTTCAAGTCAAAATAACGTAATTTGATGCCAGAACTGATACTGGCTATGGAAAAGCGCGTACCGGAAAGGTGCTCCGAAAAATAAAATAAAAATATGACAAATCTTAGAAAAATGCGTAGGTCTAGAATCCAAAGTTTGAGATCAAGATCTTTTACTTTGCTATTAAGGCTAATACTGCGCGTGTGTGGCCTTGTGCCTATAAATAGACACATTAGCACAAAACCCTAGGTGTAAGAACCCGCACCGCTAATTAAGGTAATTAGTAAGTTAATTATGATAATTAGGAAATAATTCCATAATTGACCCTAATAATTATTAATGGGCTTAGATAATTATATTGAGTGAGTAAAAATGCTGAAAGTCGCTTTTCGGAAGAAAAGCGCAGATACCGGTTCTGCTACTCGGTATAAATGCGTACCGGAAAAGTATCCCGGAAAATTATAACGAATGCATGATAATTACTAGAATATTATGTAGGACTCGTAAAACAAGTTTCAAGTCAAAATAATGTAATCTGATGCCAGAACTGATACTGGCTATGGAAAAGCGCGTACCGGAAAGGTGCTCCGAAAAATAAAATAAAAATATGACAAATCTTAGAAAAATGCGTAGGTCTAGAATCCGAAGTTTGAGATCAAGATCTTTTACTTTGCGATTAAGGCTAATACTGCGCGGTTAGTGGCCATGTGCCTATAAATAGGCACACTAAGGGCACAAAACCCTAGGCATGCCCATATGAACGTGAGTTTTCTGCAGCCTTGAGGCAGCCCCCCCTTGTTCTTCATTTCTTCCTCCTTTTCTCACCAAAGTCACCTCCTTTGATCATTGTTTCTCTTCTTGATCAAGTAAACACTTGAGTGTGAGCATTGGAGAGTGCTTGTGTGCATATTGTGTGTGGTGAGCCTTGTTTTTCTGAGTTGAGGGGTAGTTAGTGAGCATGAGTTTGGAGCTTTAGTAATGGCTACCTTGTGGTAGTCATTGTGAGCTTCAAAGTGCCTTCTTGTGGTGCAAGAACCCATCTTGAAGTGTCATTTTCGTGCTCCTACTTGGCTGAGTTTGAAGTGTCTTGGGAGAGCTCCAAGAGCACACCTTGCCTCTGTTTTGAACTTTGGTAAGTTACCTCACCATGATCATGAGTTTATCTTGCTTAAAGTTGGTGTCTTGGCATGTAAAAGTTAAAATGAAGTAACCAACACCTAAATGAACTTGTATATGCTTAAAGATGCATGCTTTAACGTGTACATGTATTAAAAGTTGGATCTTTGGGATGGATATTCACGAAATGCAGAAACTGCATTCTGTCGTGAGATATCGGGATATTTGTCGAATAGATATCCGGATATCAGTATCCGGATATGGTATCCGGATATTGATATCCGGATATGGGATCTGGGTATCCGGATATGACATATCCGGATATGTCCAGTGTGATATCCGGATATGGCATATCCGGATATGCCCCTTCTGATATCCGGATATCCTGGGTTCTGCGCAGACAGTAGCTGTACTGTATGAATAGTAAGCTATTGGGTGTGTGTGGACCCTAGTTTAAGGAAGTGGAACTTCTGTAATAAATGGACTAAGTCAGAATCATATGATTAAGGGCTTATGGCTTTGTTGGAAGCCTTAAGACGTAAAACGTAAAGGAAAGGCGTAGTCTTTAAGTTGTATGCTTGTGATGCATTAATATTGACTTGTTAATGGTCCATATCAGATTGTGATACTGCTGTTTGTGGACTAGTGAGTGGTTGTACTCTTGGCTTGGATAGCTAGCTTGCAAGTTAAGCTTTCGTGTCCTCGGTTTAGCCAATTTGATGTTCCACCGTGTCCCATGGGGATGGGTTTATGCATGCTGTGTTACATGCTTTATTATTTTGGAAATGCTGTTGAGTTATTTATATGCAATGAGCTTTTATGATGCATGTGGTGTCCACCTAGACGGCAATCCTGAGTATGTCGTACATACAAGATGGAGAAGCATGTGGGTGAGGTGCAGGTAGTATCCATGTACTCATGTAGGCATAGACGTATTCCTACATTTCTCTGGCCAGTAGATTTGAAAGCACACATGACATGATTAATTGCTGCATCGCATGATTTGGAACTTATATTGTAAATACTGTTTTTAGAACTTATATTACACATGTAAGTGAGCTTGGGGTGGAGACTCCTTGAGGACCCCTTGTCTTACTGAGATTTCTTGTTAGAGATCTCACCCCACGTTTGGGGACGCTTATTTCAGGATCAGGTAATGTTGAGGGCTCAGGTGGCAGGATGCCAGAGCTGAGTTGATATTTATGACATGCTGACGTGCTGGTTGTGGATTGCTGTTTATTTGACTGCTGTTATGTTTTCTGCGTTATTTATGTTAAGTTTATGTTATGACTGATATTGGGCATTGTTGCCTTATTTGGTGAGCATGGGGTTTGTCCATGCCACATGGTTTGACTATTGTCTTTGAATTTAATGTTGTAATTAAAGTATCAGGATTTTGACCCAGGCTACTTGTGTAGACCTGTGGCTTTAGATACTCACTTATATTTATGTACGAAGTATTCAGTTAGATGTCTTGCAATTTACATACAGGCAGTATTTTTATGAATATGATTAAGTAATCAAGTTGGTTAAGTTAATGACGTCATAATTGAATTAAAGAAAAAGTTATTCCGCATTTTAATTAAGCGTGGCTTAATACGATAGTGTGTTAACAATCCGGGTTAACACGGGCTGTTACACTAGGCATTTTTAAAACTCCTACGTGACTTGGGGGCTGCAGCTTGCCTTCCCTTCCTCCTTCCTTCCTCCTTGGCCATTTGCTTGGGAGAAACCACCAAGTTGTCACCTTTAGCCTTAATCCTTCCTCTTTTACCATGAAAACACTTGAGTGAGTGCATTGTAAGGAGATTGTGATCTTGTTTTCTGAGGGTGTTGCTGTGGAGGGAGTGTTTGTGGGCTGTGGTGTTGTCTCCATGGTTATGAACCATTGTTCATGCCATTAGAGGTTTCAAGAAGCCTCCTTTGGTGCCAAGAACCAACCTTTGGTGTGGCATTTTCGTGTCCTTGAGTGTGCTGGACTTGTGTGCAGTATTGGGAGCTCCAAAGGCACCTTGAACTACTGACTAAGCTTTGGGGTAAGTCACCTTAACTTGATCATGTGTTTTTATAGCTTAAAGGTGGTATCTTGGTATGTTAATGAGTTTAACATATAACCAACACATAAGTGAACCTAAAATGGATTAAAGATGCATGCTTTAACGTGTACATGTGTTAAAAGTTGGATCTTTGGGATGGATATTCACGAAATGCAGAAACTGCATTCTGTCGTGAGATATCCGGATATTTGTCGAACAGATATCCGGATATCAGTATCCGGATATGGTATCCGGATATTGATATCCGGATATGGGATCTGGGTATCCGGATATGGCATATCCGGATATGTCCAGTGTGATATCTGGATATGGCATATCCGGATATGTCCCTTCTGATATCCGGATATCCTGGGATTTCACAGAACAGTAGCCGTGCTGTGTGAACAGTAAACTATTGGGTGCTTGTGGACCCTAGATTAAGGAAGTTGAACTTCTGTAATTAATGAACTAAGTCAGAATCACATGATTAAGGGCTTATGGCTTTGTTGGAAGCCTTAAGACGTAAAACGTAAAGGAAAGGCGTAGTCTTTAAGTTGTATGCTTGTGATACATAATTATTGATGTATTATTGGTCCATATCAGATTGTGATACTGCTGTTTGTGGACTTGTGAGTGGTTGGACTCTTGGCTTGGATAGCTAGCTTGCAAGGTAAGCTTTCGTGTCCTCGGTTTAGCCATTTTTTTGTTCCACCATGTCCCATGGGGATGGGTTTATGCATGTTGTGTTACATGCTTTATTGTTTTGGAAATGCTGTTGAGCTATTTATATGCAATGAGCTTTTATGATATGCATGTGGTGTCCACCTAGACGGTAATCCTGAGTATGTAGTACATACAAGATGGAGAAGCTGTGGGTGAGGTGCAGGTAGTATCCATGTACTCATGTAGGCATAGACGTATTCCTACATTTCTCTGGCCAGTAGATTTGATAAACACACATGGCATGATTAATTGCTGCATCGCATGATTTTGGAACTTATATTGTAAATATTGTTTTAGAACTTATATTACACATGTAAGTGAGCTTGGGGTGGAGACTCCTTGAGGACCCCTTGTCTTACTGAGATTTCTTGTTAGAGATCTCACCCCACGTTTGGGGACGCTTATTTCAGGATCAGGTAATGTTGAGGGCTCAGGTGGCAGGAGGCCCGAGCTGAGTTGATATGATGATATGCTGACTGCTGTTATGTTTTCCGCTTTACTTATATTATCATGTTGAGACTGTTTGTGGGCATTGTTGCCTTATTTGGTGAGCATGAGATTTGTCCATGCCACATGGTTTGACTATTGTCTTTTAATTTAATGTTGTAATTAAAGTATCAGGATTTTGACCCAGGCTGCATGTTGTAGTCCTGTGGTTCTAGATACTCACATTATATTTATGTATGAGGTATTCAGTTAGTTGTCTTGCAATTTACATACAGGCAGTATTTTATGAAAATGATTAAGTAATCAAGTTGGTTAAGTTTAATGATGTCATAATTGAATTAAAGAAAAAGTTATTTCGCATTTTAATTAAGCGTGGCTTAATACGATAGTGTGTTAACAATCCGGGTTAACACGGGCTGTTACATTTTATGGTATCAGAGCACTTTCTAGGGAAAAGCCTGTATGTATTGCAATAATTTAGGATGTGTCGTTGCGTGTCTACTTTGCGTTCTCTCTAATTGGTGTGTGTTATGATAATGCATATGTGACCACATGGCGTGGGCCTGATCAACTCATTCTTGGTGTAACTTGTGCAGAGTCATGGTGCCACCCAGGAGGAACACGAGTACTAGCGAGGATCAATCGGATCCTATCCTGGCTGCATTGGCTGAAATGCAGGCGGCCCGACTAGCCGACCAGGAAGCCACGAGGCTGGCGAACCGGGCGATGCTGGACGCTATTCGAGATGCGAACCGGCAAACCACGGCAGAGGTTCTGGAGGAGAACCGGATGGCCAACATGACTATGATGAGGGTCATGTTGGAGGAGTTGAGGGCTGGTCCTGCTGCTGGCCAAGGTCCTCCACCACCTCCACCGCCGCCACCGCCTCCACCTCCACCTAGTCAACAGGAGGACACCCAGAGTCAGATGGGTGAGGGCAGTCACTTGACGGGGGCTATGCAGACTATCCCCGTATTTGCTGAGGATCGCGATGAGATTGATCGCCGGCTGAATGCTTTCCGCAAGCATAAGCCACCTACTTTCGACGGATCATATGATCCCATTGCTGCTGCCAGATGGCTTCAGGCGCTGGACAAGATTTTCCGGATCATGCAGTGTACCGATCCGCAGAAGCTGTTGTTCGCCACTTACATGCTGGAGGGCGAGGCCCATGAGTGGTGGACCAATCTTGCTCACATCTACGAGATGCAGGGTCATGTGATGACGTGGCCATTCTTCGAGCAGAGCTTCCTGGGTCAGTACTTCCCTTATGACTCACAGGAGAGGAAGCAGGGGGAGTTTGACCGGTTGGTGCAGGGCTCGTTGTCTGTGGACGAGTACCTGGCCAAGTTTAATGAGCTGGTGAAGTTTTCACACTTCAGGATGGCGAGGCCTACTCCTACATTCTTGGCTGCTAAGTTCCGGAGGGGACTTAATGAGGACATTGCCGGACATCTTGCTGGTTCTGCTTCGAGAGACTTCGAAGCTTTAGTACAGCAGTGCCGCGACATTGAGGACTACTGCCATGCGAGTCAGGCCAAGAAGGCCAAGGTTGAGGTGCCACAGGGTACCGGCGGTTCTGCTACCTGGAAGAACCGAAATTTTACAAACAAGGGCAAGGGCAAGCAGATGGCGGCTAAGCAAGCGCCAAATCAGTTTAGAAAGACTGCTACTTAGGGGAACGCCGCTAGACCTCCTGCTCCCAGATGTTCGGGATGCGGGAAGTCACATTTTGGGCCGTGCTCTACCGGACAGTTGATATGCTTCCAGTGTGGCAAGGAGGGCCACTACTCCAGAGATTGCCCGACGGCGAGAGTTGCTGCAGTGCAGGCTGTGCCATTGCAGATGGTTCCTACTGGGACACCAGCCGTGCCACCTACTACAGGGCGAGTGTACACACTTGATCGTCAGCAGTCGGACAGAGCTCCGAACCTGGTCAGAGGTACTGTTACCATTGGTGGATCAGCTGTTGATGTTTTGTTTGATTCCGGGGCTACGCACTCTTTTGTTGCTACCCCTATTGCTGTGGGGCTTGAGTTGCCCAGTGATGTGCTTTCTCCACCGATGCGGGTGACCACCGCCACCGGAGAAAAATGTTTGACCTCCACTGTTCATCGCGATGTAGCGTTTCAGTGGGATGGCCGTGACTTCTCGGTAGATCTGATAGGATTGCCGATGGCCAACCTTGAGATTATTCTGGGCATGGATTGGTTGTCCAGAAACTGTGCAATGATTGATTGTTGTGCCAAGAAAGTGGTGATGTCTCCGGGTGGGTCCACAGCCAGTTCCTCACCGTTCATTTCAGTCCTGCAGGCGAGGAGGGCCTTGAGAGCAGGGGCATTTGGCTATGTCATGTTGGGAGGTTTGGTGAGTGGGACACAGGAGGATCTCACTGGCATTCCTGTGGTGAGGGAATTCCTCGAGGTGTTTCCCGAGGAGATTCCTGAGTTTCCACCGCAGAGGGAGATAGAGTTCTCGATAGACTTATTGCCTGGTGTGGGGCCTATATCGTTGGCTCCATACCGGATGTCGCCACCAGAGTTGGCGGAGCTGAAGAAGCATATTGAGGAGCTTTCAGCGAAAGATTTTATTCGGCCGAGTGTGTCCCCCTGGGGAGCACCGGTCATTTTTGTGAAAAAGAAAGATGGGACCATGCGGTTGTGCACCGACTACAGATAGTTGAACAAGGTGACAATCAAGAACAAGTACCCTCTTCCACGCATTGATGATTTGCTGGATCAGCTCAGGGGTGCTTGTGTGTATTCTAAGATTGATCTCCGGTCCGGTTACCATCAGATACGGGTAAAGCCGGAGGATGTCCCAAAGACAGCTTTTCGCTCGAGGTACGGGCACTATGAGTACTTGGTGATCCCGTTTGGACTCACCAATGCACCCGCAGTGTTCATGGACTACATGAACAGGATCTTCCAGCCGTACCTGGATCAGTTTGTGATCGTCTTCATTGACGACATCTTGATTTACTCCAAGACGGAGGAGGAGCATACTGAGCACTTGAAGATTGTGTTGCAAGTGCTAAAAGAGAAAAAGCTCTATGTGAAGCCGTCAAAATGTGAGTTTTGGCTCAAGGCGGTGAAATTTCTGGGTCATGTAATTTCTGCTAATGGAGTTGCAGTTGATCCTAACAAGATTGAGGCCGTGATGGACTGGGAGAGGCCCAAGACGGTTACAGAAGTGAGAAGCTTCTTGGGTTTGGCAGGTTACTATAGGAGGTTCATAGAGGGATTCTCCAAGATGGTGCTACCGATGACTCGCCTTACCCGAAAGGAGACTCCATTCGTGTGGACACATGAGTGTGAGGAGTGTTTCCAGGAGTTGAAGGAGAGACTGACTACTGCTCCAGTGTTAGTTCTTCCTGATCCTGCGGAACAGTTTGAGTTATACTGCGATGCCTCTGGTAAAGGGCTAGGCTGTGTGTTGATGCAGAAAGGGAAAGCTGTTGCTTACGCTTCAAGACAGTTGAAACCTCATGAAGAGAACTACCCGACTCACGACTTGGAGTTGGCAGCCATTGTTTTTGCTTTCAAGATTTGGAGGCATTACCTGTTTGGCATGAAGTTTGCTGTATTCAGTGATCACAAGAGCCTGAAGTATCTGTTTGACCAGAAGGAGTTGAACATGAGACAACGAAGATGGAGTTCTTGAAGGACTACGACTTTGAGTTGAGGTACCATCCTGGCAAGGCCAATGTGGTAGCCGATGCTTTGAGTCGGAAATCCGTGAGCTTATCCAGCTTAATGATGAACGACTACGAGGTGATCGAGAAGTTCAGAGACTTGAGAGTGAACTCCTTGTTTGGAGGCGCACTGCTCGAAATGGAAACAGCAGAAGTGATTAATGAGCTGATGGAAAAGATTAAAGAGGCGCAAGTGCAAAGAGAGTGCCTTGATTATGTGAAGAACCAGGACGGTGTGTCTTGGAACGAGGATGGATTGCTGCTGTTCCAGAAGAGGATTGTTATTCCTCGAGGGCCATTGACCGAAGAGGTTATGGCAGAGGCTCATAAGGGCCGGTTTACTATCCACCCTGGTGCTACAAAGATGTACCAGGACTTAAAAAGAAACTTTTGGTGGCCGGGCATGAAGAAGGACATAGCGGTCTACGTGTCCAAGTGCCTTATTTGTCAGAAAGTGAAAATTGAGCACCAGAAACCGTCTGGTAAACTGCAACCTCTGGAGATTCCACAGTGGAAGTGGGAGAGTATTTCCATGGATTTCGTGGTGGGATTGCCCAAAACTCAGGCTTGTTGTGACTCTATTTGGGTCATAGTGGACAGATTGACCAAGTTTGCCCATTTTCTTCCAGTGAAGGTGAGCTTCACTACAGAGCAGTTGGCCAAACTATACGTCCGCGAGATTGTGAGGCTTCACGGGGTGCCCGAGAGTATCATCAGTGATAGGGACCCGAAGTTCACATCTCGGTTCTGGGAGGCGCTGCAGGAGGCTTTTGGTACGCAGTTGAGATTGAGTACCGCCTATCACCCTCAGACTGACGGACAGACTGAGCGGACCATCCAGACATTGGAGGACATGTTGAGAGCTTGCACATTGGAGCAGGGTTCTGCATGGGATAGGTACCTTCCGTTGGTAGAATTCTCGTACAACAACAGTTTTCATGCTAGTCTGGGCATGGCACCCTACGAGGCGCTGTATGGTAGGAGGTGTCGGACTCCTACCTGTTGGTCTGAGGTTGGAGATAAAAAGCTGTTTGGCTTGGACTTTGTCCAAGATACTACCCTACAGATCCAGATGATCAGGGAAAAGTTGAAGCAGGCGCAGAATCGTCAGAAAAGCTACTATGATGTCAAGCATCGACCACTGGAGTTCAGTGAGGGTGAGCACGTGTTTGTGAAACTTTCACCTGTCACCGGTGTTGGACGGGCACTCGGAGTGAGGAAGTTGAGCCCGCGATTCATTGGGCCCTACCAGATCCTTGGTAGAGTAGGACCTGTTGCCTATCGACTCGCCTTGCCTCCGAACCTAGCCAACATCCACGACGTGTTTCACGTGTCCCAGCTTCGGAAGTACATAGCAGATCCTTCGCACGTGGTGCAGCCGGATGATGTGGAGGTTCGGGAGAACCTAAAGACTCCCGTCGGACCACTCAAGATCCTTGATCGAGGCGAGAAACAGCTTAGAAGCAAGATCATTCCGATGGTCAAGGTGCAGTGGACTGGGCGTAGTCCCGAGGAGTGCACGTGGGAGCGAGAGGATGAGCTTCTCCGACAGTATCCCGACTTTCGAGACAGGTATGTTTCTGATTTTGAGGATAAAATCCTTAAAAAGGTGGGGTGAATGTAAGAACCCGCACCACTAATTAAGGTAATTAGAGAATTAATTATGATAATTAGAAAATAATTCCATAATTGACCCTTATAATTATTATGAGGCTTTAATAATTACAATTAGTGGGTAAGAATGCTGAAAGTCGCTTTTCGGAAGAAAAGTGCAGATACCGGTTCTGCTACTCGGTATAAATGCGTACCGGAAAAGTATCCCGGAAAATTATAACGAACGCATGATAATTACTAGAATATTATGTAGGACTTGTAAAACAAGTTTCAAGTCAAAATAACGTAATCTGATGCCAGAACTGATACTGGCTATGGAAAAGCGCGTACCGGAAAGGTGCTCCGAAAAATAAAATAAAAATATGACAAATCTTAGAAAAATGCGTAGGTCTAGAATCCAAAGTTTGAGATCAAGATCTTTTACTTTGCTATTAAGGCTAATACTGCGCGTGTGTGGCCTTGTGCCTATAAATAGACACATTAGCACAAAACCCTAGGCATTTTTAAAATTCCTACGTGACTTGGGGGCTGCAGCTTGCCTTCCCTTCCTCCTTCCTTCCTCCTTGGCCATTTGCTTGGGAGAAACCACCAAGTTGTCACCTTTAGCCTTAATCCTTCCTCTTTTACCATGAAAACACTTGAGTGAGTGCATTGTAAGGAGATTGTGATCTTGTTTTCTGAGGGTGTTGCTGTGGAGGGAGTGTTTGTGGGCTGTGGTGTTGTCTCCATGGTTATGAACCATTGTTCATGCCATTAGAGGTTTCAAGAAGCCTCCTTTGGTGCCAAGAACCAACCTTTGGTGTGGCATTTTCGTGTCCTTGAGTGTACTGGACTTGTGTGCAGTATTGGGAGCTCCAAAGGCACCTTGAACTACTGACTAAGCTTTGGGGTAAGTCACCTTAACTTGATCATGTGTTTTTATGGCTTAAAGGTGGTATCTTGGTATGTTAATGAGTTTAACATATAACCAACACATAAGTGAACCTAAAATGGATTAAAGATGCATGCTTTAACGTGTACATGTGTTAAAAGTTGGATCTTTGGGATGGATATTCACGAAATGTAGAAACTGCATTCTGTCGTGAGATATCCGGATATTTGTCGAACAGATATCCGGATATCAGTATCCGGATATGGTATCCGGATATTGATATTGATATCCGGATATGGGATCTGGGTATCCGGATATGGCATATCCGGATATGTCCAGTGTGATATCCGGATATGTCCCTTCTGATATCCGGATATCCTGGGATTTCACAGAACAGTAGCCGTGCTGTGTGAACAGTAAGCTATTGGGTGCTTGTGGACCCTAGATTAAGGAAGTTGAACTTCTGTAATTAATGAACTAAGTCAGAATCACATGATTAAGGGCTTATGGCTTTGTTGGAAGCCTTAAGACGTAAAACGTAAAGGAAAGGCGTAGTCTTTAAGTTGTATGCTTGTGATACATAATTATTGATGTATTATTGGTCCATATCAGATTGTGATACTGCTGTTTGTGGACTTGTGAGTGGTTGGACTCTTGGCTTGGATAGCTAGCTTGCAAGGTAAGCTTTCGTGTCCTCGGTTTAGCCATTTTGTTGTTCCACCATGTCCCATGGGGATGGGTTTATGCATGCTGTGTTACATGCTTTATTGTTTTGGAAATGCTGTTGAGCTATTTATATGCAATGAGCTTTTATGAGATGCATGTGGTGTCCACCTAGACGGTAATCCTGAGTATGTAGTACATACAAGATGGAGAAGCTGTGGGTGAGGTGCAGGTAGTATCCATGTACTCATGTAGGCATAGACGTATTCCTACATTTCTCTGGCCAGTAGATTTGATAAACACACATGGCATGATTAATTGCTGCATCGCATGATTTTGGAACTTATATTGTAAATATTGTTTTAGAACTTACATTACACATGTAAGTGAGCTTGGGGTGGAGACTCCTTGAGGACCCCTTGTCTTACTGAGATTTCTTGTTAGAGATCTCACCCCACGTTTGGGGACGCTTATTTCAGGATCAGGAGGCCCGAGCTGAGTTGATATGATGATATGCTGACTGTTGTTATGTTTTCCGCTTTACTTATATTATCATGTTGAGACTGTTTGTGGGCATTGTTGCCTTATTTGGTGAGCATGGGGTTTGTCCATGCCACATGGTTTGACTATTGTATTTTAATTTAATGTTGTAATTAAAGTATCAGGATTTTGACCCAGGCTGCATGTTGTAGTCCTGTGGTTCTAGATACTCACATTATATTTATGTATGAGGTATTCAGTTAGTTGTCTTGCAATTTACATACAGGCAGTATTTTATGAAAATGATTAAGTAATCAAGTTGGTTAAGTTTAATGACGTCATAATTGAATTAAAGAAAAAGTTATTCCGCATTTTAATTAAGCGTGGCTTAATACGATAGTATGTTAACAATCCGGGTTAACACGGGCTGTTACAGCCAACGGTTCAGTCACCGTGTGGTTGTCCCAAGCCACTCGTGGAAGTGAAAGAGGGTGAAAAATTGGATTTTTACGGAACTCTTTCAATAAAGAAACGTGGAACACCGGATGGATGCGGGAGGACTCCGACAAGGTCAAACGGTAGGCCACGGGTCCGATCCGTTCAGCAATCGGAAAGGGGCCATAGTATCTTCTCCGAAGCTTGGAAAAAGTATGGTTCCCGAGCCATTAGATGCAGGCTTTGGTTGGACCGTAGGTGTGGGTAACAACCTCGGTTGAGATGGGTTAGTCGAACCAGTAGAGATACAGTTGTAGTAAGGTCTCCCTGTACTTTTGTCATTGATTTTGTCTTCAACAATCTTAGTTAAATCAATGGCTTGCTCTAAAATTTTAGGTAGGTGCATCCGGACCTCCGTACGGATCTCGGGTTTCAATCCAGATTCAAAACAACTTTGGAGGCTCACATCGTCAATTCCCATAACCTGATTTGCAAGCTTCTCAAATTGAGTTTGGTAATCTGCTACTGTAGTTACCTGTGTCAATCGGCCAAGTTCTCCACGCAGGTCTCGATACCTGGAAGGCCCAAATCTGGCGCGTAAGGCACCCACGAATTGTTCCCATGTCCGCAATCGCCCATTACGGATCCATCCAGTGATACCACTCCTCAGCGCTGCCGTCCATGTGGAAAGAGGTTAAGGTGAATTTTTCAACATCAGTTAGGTTATGAAACCTATAGAACTGTTGGATTTTATGGATCCAAGGATCAGGTTTACCGCCAACAAATGGGGAATGGTAAGTTTAATTGATTTTAAAGCATTATTGCCAAAAAAAACCTCCCAGTCCTTCTTGTGAGGTTCCTTCTACCTTCGTCTTGTGTCTCTGTCCTTGATCCAGCTTTCCTTCCATTAAAGTTAACTTCATATTGATTTCTTGCAACAGCTTGCCAAACGAAGAGAACTGCTCATCGTGGTGTGCTAGTCGGTTCAAGCATTCATCCAGCCCTTTTTTTTTCACCGTACTACAAGTTCCTTCTGTCATCTTGGGTTTTCAGAAGTTGCCTCTCAATTAAAGCACCAAAACGATACAATCAACAACAATCAAATGAGAAATATCTGTATATTATTAAAGTTCTACGGCAATTCGAGGTTGCCGGCAACTCCAGAAAGGTTTTAGGGAATAAGATGAGAATTCAACTACAATTGATCAGATACCATTACTGTAAAGCTACTACCCTTATAAAGAAAACAACCAGATTTCTATTAGGCTCCTCTACTGGCCCACGAATACAAGTAATTATTTCCCTCTCCTGATCCATTCTATTCTTCTCTCAGAATAAGCTTTACCAATTAAAAATTAATAATTTCAGCCCAATAAGGAATGCACACCTACGGTTCCTTTGTGTAGTATGCTTAGCTGCCATTTTGAGTGTGTGAGGAGAACATTTCTGAAGAGACATTTTCCCTTTTTTTCAAAAGACGGAAAAAAATATTATCCTTTTAAATGATATAATTTTGTATTATTTTATATCATAGCTATGAGAGACCAGCCACCAAAACCAGAAAATTCGCAGGTGAAGAATGGGAGGAGTAGGGTCTGAAGATTCTGTGATATCTCATTCGTTTGTGGTCCGATTGAGCTGAAATTTTTTCAGCACCTTCCCAACTCATGCCTCTTCATTTCTACCGGTCAGAATCTTGATCGGAGGTCTGCATCAGCAGCAGAAAATTGCAAACCGAAGCGGTCTGTGTGCAGAGTTCTACAGAAGGCAGCAAGGTTGCGAGATTCATCTCTCCCAAATGAACCGTTGATCTGATCTGAAATTTTGGTACAAGGTTTATAACATACTGTACTAGAGTTTGACCGTTCAGTTTTGCGATTGGAGCTGTCAAGAGGGAATTATTCAGCTCCAAACAGAGGCCATCATTTTTATGCTCTGTTCTGGGCAGTGAAGTTCAGAGAGAGGTTTCTCTTTGGTCAACCGTGTGATTGACCTCAAAATTGGTCAGTGTGTTCCTCTCTTGTTGTTCTTTAATCTGACCGTTGCGAGTTGGAGTAGACGCTTGTATTATTTTAGATTAATTTCGGACAGAAGCTTGGTCATATATGTATGTCTCTTGCATTTTTGGTACAACTAGTTGTGAAGTTGTTTTGATGGTGCTATAGCTGATTGTAATTGCTTTGGAACCTTTTGTAATCTCACTTTGTTGATAGTGAAGAATTTGGGTGGACTCCGAGATCGGACACGTGGTTTTTACTCCTCACATTGAGGAGGTTTTCCACGTTAAAATTGACTTGTGTTGCTTGGTGTTTTTGGTTCATGCATAGTTGTCATTAGAACATTTATTTTGCTTGTTGGAAACCATTCTAAACAGGTCCTGGAAGGGGAAATTGGTGTTTATTTCCCAACACAAACTTATTACTTAATCCCTATTTATATAATGCACACAATTATGTATCTATTTTGTGTCATTTTAAATGAGAAAAATAAATATACAAGATAAATCATGAGAGAATAAGTTAAAAGTTTTTTTTAATTTAATTTTAAATTAAAAAATTCTAATTTTACTAAAAAATTATGCTTTAGAACAACAAATATTTTTTATCCATATAAATATGGTTTGAAATTAGAGGAAGGTTATACTTATAACTTATTTTTGTTTATAATATTTTACAACCATATCTTGCTCTTTGACCCTTTTTCCCTTCATTAATTAATTAATAACCATTTTACCCCTTATCCAAAACAATCTACCAATTTACCACTCTTTAATCGAGTAACTTAAAGATTTAATCGATTAAATGGTCAAAACTGACAAAAATAGTTGACTTGAAGATTTAATCGATTAACTCTTCAACTTAATCGATTAAATCTTCTTTGGAAAGAAAGAAAGTATTCTCCTGCAAGAAGATATCATTTTGCATCTCTCTTGTTGAGAAGTTTGAATTTTGTCGGCTTGTTGCCGGCATGGATTCCACTTGATGATTGCTATTTGTAATCTCCCTCATTGGACTTGAGGGGGAGATTTGTTGGGCCTTTACCGATTAAAAGGCCAAATGTCTAGCCCAATAAGGAATGCACACCTAGGGTTCCTTTGTGTAGTATGCTTAGCTGCCATTTTGAGTGTGTGAGGAGAACATTTCTGAAGAGAAGAAAGACGGGAGAGACCAGCCACCAAAACCAGAAAATTCGCAGGTGAAGAGTGGGAGGAGCAGGGTCTGAAGATTCTGTGATATCTCATTCGTTTGTGGTCCGATTGAGCTGAAATTTTTTCAGCACCTTCCCAACTCATGCCTCTTCATTTCTACCGGTCAGAATCTTGATCGGAGGTCTGCATCAGCAGCAGAAAATTGCAAACCGAAGCGGTCTGTGTGCAGAGTTCTACAGAAGGCAGCAAGGTTGCGAGATTCATCTCTCCCAAATGAACCGTTGATCTGATCTGAAATTTTGGTACAAGGTTAATAACATACTGTGCTAGAGTTTGACCGTTCAGTTTTGCGATTGGATCTGTCAAGAGGGAATTATTCAGCTCCAAACAGAGGCCATCGTTTTTATGCTCTGTTCTGGGCAGTGAAGTTCAGAGAGAGGTTTCTCTTTGGTCAACCGTGTGATTGTCCTCAAAATTGGTCAGTGTGTTCCTCTCTTGTTGTTCTCTAATCTGACCGTTGCGAGTTGGGAGTAGACGAGTTGGGAGTAGACGCTTATGTTATTTTAGATTAATTTCGGACAGAAGCTTGGTCATATATGTATGTCTCTTGCATTTTTGGTACAACTAGTTGTGAAGTTGTTTTGATGGTGCTATAGCTTATTGTAATTGCTTTGGAACCTTCTGTAATCTCACTTTGTTGATAATGGAGAATTTGGGTGGACTCCGAGATCGGTCCCGTGGTTTTTACTCCTCACATTGAGGAGGTTTTCCACGTTAAAATTGACTTGTGTTGCTTGGTGTTTTTGGTTCATGCATAGTTGTCATTAGAACATTTATTTTGCTTGTTGGAAACCATTCTAAACAGGTCCTGGAAGGGGAAATTGGTGTTTATTTCCCAACACAAACTTATTACTTAATCCCTATTTATATAATGCACAAAATTATGTATCTATTTTGTTTCATTTTAAATGAGGAAAAAAATATACAAGATAAATCATGAGAGAATAAGTTAAAAGTTTTTTTTAATTTAATTTTAAATTAAAAAATTCTAATTTTACTAAAAAATTATGCTTTAGAAAAACAAATATTTTTTATCCATAAAAATATGGTTTGAAAATAGTGCAAAGTTATACTTATAACTTATTTTTGTTTATAATATTTTACAACCATATCTTGGCTTTTTGACCCTTTTTCCCTTCATTAATTAATTAATAACCATTTTACCCCTTATCCAAAACTATCTACCAATTTACCCCTCTTTAATCGATTAACTTGAAGATTTAATCGATTAAATGGTCAAAACTGACAAAAATAGTTGACTTGAAGATTTAATCGATTAACTCTTCAACTTAATCGATTAAATCTTCTTTGGAAAGAAAGAAAGTATTCTCCTCCAAGAAGATATCATTTTGTTCCTCTCTCGTTGAGAAGTTTGAATTTTGTTGAATTGTTGCCTACATGGATTCCACTTCATGATTGCTGTTTGTAATCTCCCTCATTGGACTTGAAGAGGAGATTTGTTGGGCCTTTACCAATTAAAAGGCCAGATGTCTAGCCCAATAAGGAATGACACCTAGGGTTCCTTTGTGTAGTATGCTTAGCTGCCATTTTGAGTGTGTGAGGAGAACATTTGTGAAGAGTTGAAAGACGGGGGAGACCAGCAACCAAAACCAGAAAATTCGCAGGTGAAGAGTGGGAGGAGCAGGGTCTGAAGATTCTATGATATCTCATTCGTTTGTGGTCCGATTGAGCTGAAATTTTTTCTGCACCTTCCCAACTCATGCCTCTTCATTTCAACCGGTCAGAATCTTGATCGTATGTCCGCATCAGCAGCAGAAAATAGCAAACCGTAGCGGTCTGTGTGCAGAGTTCTACAGAAGGCAGCAAGGTTGCGAGATTCATCTCTCCCAAATGAACCGTTAATCTAATCTTAAATTTTGGCACAAGGTTTATAACATAGTGTACTATAGTTTGACCGCTCAGTTTTGCGATTGGAGCTGTTAAGAGGGAATTATTCAGCTCCAAACAGAGGCCATCATTTTTATGCTCTGTTCTGGGCAGTGAAGTTCAGAGAGAGGTTTCTCTTTGGTCAACCGTGTGATTGTCCTCAAAATTTGTCAGTGTGTTCCTCTCTTGTTGTTCTTTAATCTGACCGTTGCTAGTTGGGAGTAGACGCTAATGTTATTTTAGATTAATTTCGGACAGAAGCTTGGTCATATATGTATGTCTCTTGCATTTTTGGTACAACTAGTTGTGAAGTTGTTTTGATGGTGCTATAGATGATTGTAATTGCCTTGGAACCTTTTGTAATCTCACTTTGTTGATAGTGAAGAATTTGGGTGGACTCCGAGATCGGTCCCGTGGTTTTTACTCCTCACATTGAGGAGGTTTTCCACGTTAAAATTGACTTGTGTTGCTTGGTGTTTTTGGTTCATGCATAGTTGTCATTAGAACATTTATTTTACTTGTTGGAAACCATTCTAAACAGGTCCTGGAAGGGGAAATTGGTGTTTATTTCCCAACACAAACTTATTACTTAATCCCTATTTATATAATGCACACAATTATGTATCTATTTTGTGCCATTTTAAATGAGAAAAAGAAATATACAAGATAAATCATGAGAGAATAAGTTAAAAGTTTTTTTTAATTTAATTTTATATTAAAAAATTCTAATTTTACTAAAAAATTATGCTTTAGAAAAACAAATATTTTTTATCCATATAAATATGGTTTGAAAATAGAGGAAGGTTATACTTATAACTTATTTTTGTTTATAATATTTTAAAACCATATCTTGGCTTTTTGACCCTTTTGCCTTTCATTAATTAACTAATAACTATTTTACCCCTTATCCAAAACTATCTACCAATTTACCTCTATTTAATCGATTAACTTGAAGATTTAATCGATTAAATGGTCAAAACTGACAAAAATAGTTGACTTGAAGATTTAATCGATTAACTCTTCAACTTAATCGATTAAATCTTCTTTGGAAAGAAAGAAAGTATTCTCCTGCAAGAAGATATCATTTTGTTTCTCTCTCGTTGAGAAGTTTGAATTTTGTCGAATTGTTGCCGGCATGGATTCCACTTGATGATTGCTGTTTGTAATCTCCCTCATTGGACTTGAGGGGGAGATTTGTTGGGCCTTTACCAATTAAAAGGCCAAATGTCTAGCCCAATAAGGAATGCACACCTAGGGTTCCTTTGTGTAGTATGCTTAGCTGCCATTTTGAGTGTGTGAGGAGAACATTTCTGAAGAGAAGAAAGACGGGAGAGACCAGCCACCAAAACCAGAAAATTCGCAGGTGAAGAGTGGGAGGAGCAGGGTCTGAAGATTCTGTGATATCTCATTCGTTTGTGGTCCGATTGAGCTGAAATTTTTTCAGCACCTTCCCAACTCATGCCTCTTCATTTCAACCGGTCAGAATCTTGATCGGATGTCTGCATCAGCAGCAGAAAATTGCAAATCGAAGCGGTCTGTGTGCAGAGTTCTACAGAAGGCAGCAAGGTTGCGAGATTCATCTCTCCCAAATGAACCGTTGATCTGATCTGAAATTTTGGTACAAGGTTAATAACATACTGTACTAGAGTTTGACCGTTCAGTTTTGCGATTGGAGCTGTCAAGAGGGAATTATTCAGCTCCAAACAGAGGCCATCATTTTTATGCTCTGTTCTGGGCAGTGAAGTTCAGAGAGAGGTTTCTCTTTGGTCAACCGTGTGATTGTCCTCAAAATTTGTCAGTGTGTTCCTCTCTTGTTGTTCTTGGTCATATATCTGACCGTTGCTAGTTGGGAGTAGACGCTTAAAATGTTATTTTAGATTAATTTCGGACAGAAGCTTGGTCATATATGTATGTCTCTTGCATTTTTGTATCTAAAGCCACAGGTACAACTAGTTGTGAAGTTAGCTCAACAGCATTTCCAAAATATCAAAGCATGTAACACAGCATGCATAAACCACATCCCCATGGGACATGGTGGAACCACAAAATGGCTAAACCGAGGACACGAAAGCTTACCTTGCAAGCAATCAATCCAAGCCAAGAGTCCTCACCGCTCAAGGTCCAACACAGCAGAAATCACAATCTGATTTAGACCAGCGATCATATCAATAACATAGCTCGTACGCATAAACATAAAGACTACGTTTCTTTGTTGTGTTTTACGTCTTAAGGCTTCCCACCAAGCCACAAGCCCTTAGTCCCTTGATTCTGACTTAATTAAGTATTTACAGAAGTTCAACTCCATCAAAATAGGGTCCACAAACCCATAACTCCGATGTGTATGAACAGTACCTCACTTTTCTTCGAAAACCCAGAATATCCGGATATATGTCGGGGGCATATCCGGATATCCATATCCGGATATCTCCAAGCCCATATCCGGATACCAATATCCGGATATCTCGTGACAGAATGCAGTTTCTGCATTTCGCGAGATATCACTCCCAAGGTTCCATTTTATTAAAACTGCAGTTGTAATTCTTTACCAAAAATTCTGAGATTTTAATATGTTAAACTAGACCTCACAAGCTTTCCAACGACATATCTTATGTCTCAATCGGAGTTGTATAACTCCGGTTATGATTTTCGCAAAGTGACTGCTGCCAATTGAATTTCCAGCAACCAAGACGCGACTTTAAACTAACACTGAGATCAAACCACTTATCCAATGGCTACGAAATTTTACAGGGTTATAGCCTTATGTGTCAGCTACACATAGGTCCAAACGGCACTCGATTTGGAGCTCTGTAGCTCAAGATATCGAATTTTTACCGAAACAGGTTCGTTGCTGTCCCCATATCTGGATACAGATATCCGGATATCTGCTCGACAATATCCGGATATCCCACGACAGAATGCAGTTTTTGCATTTCGTGAATGTCCAATCCATAGGTTCCACTTTTTAACCGATTAAAGGCACTTAAACATGCATTTCTAGGTGTGTTTAACCTATCCCACCCTTAAGTTATTAACTTAGCTCAATACATGCATCAAGGTTCCATTTTTAAGCATTTAAACCCATGATCATAGTTGGTATAACTTACCAAAGCTCAAAAACAGAGGAATGAGGGCACTTGGAGCTCACCAATAGCTCCTCAAGTCAGCCACAACACTGTGCACGAAAATGGCACACCAAAGGTTGGTTCTTGGCACCAAAGGTTGCTTCTTGGACCTTAAAATGCCATGATCATGACTTCCACTCCTCTCACAAAAGAACTCAGCCTCACACCTATACTCCACTACTCTCTCAACTCAGAAATGGGACAACAATGTAGTCCCAAGGCCAACTCTCACCCTCACCAAGCAAGCTCTCACAAGCACAAGGTGTATGGAGGAGAAACCAATGAGAAAGGAGGCTCCTTGGCTCACACAATGGAGGAGAAGGTGGCAAGAGGTGGCTGGAGGGTTTTCTCAGAAATGGAGGCACGTAGGTTTTCAATTTTAACCTAGGATCATGTGCCAACTAATGCATATATAGGCATGTAAGCCACAACGCGCAGTATTAGCCTTAATAGCAACGCAAAATATTTTGATCCCAAACTTTGGAATCTAGACCTACTCATTTTTCTAAGATTTTTCATATTTTTATTTTATTTTTTGGAGCACCTTTCCGGTACGCGCTTTTCCATAGCCAGTATCAGTTCTGGCATCAGATTACGTTATTTTGACTTGAAACTTGTTTTACAAGTCCTACATAATATTCTAGTAATTATCATGCATTCGTTATAATTTTCCGGGATACTTTTCCGGTACGCATTTATACCGGGTAGGAGAACAGGTATCTGCGTTTTTCTTCCGAAAAGCGACTTTCAGCATTTTTACTCATTTATTATAATTATTTAAGCCCAATAATAATTATTAAGGTCAATTATGGAATCATTTCCTAATTATCATAATTAATTCACTAATTACCTTAATTATCGGTGTAGGTTCTGACATTCTCCCCACCTTTTTAAGGATTTTGTCCTCAAAATCAGAAACATACCTGTCTCGAAAGTCGGGATACTGTCGGAGAAGCTCATCCTCTCGCTCCCACGTGCATTCCTCGGGACTACGCCCAGTCCACTGCACCTTGACCATCGGAATGATCTTGCTTCTAAGCTGTTTCTCGCCTCGATCGAGGATCTTGAGTGGTCCGACGGGAGTCTTTAGGTTCTCCCGAACCTCCACATCATCCGGCTGCACCACGTGCGAAGGATCTGCTATGTACCTCCGAAGCTGAGACACGTGAAACACGTCGTGGATGTTGGCTAGGTTCGCAGGCAAGGAGAGTCGATAGGCAACAGGTCCTACTCTACCAAGGATCTGGTAGGGCCAATGAACCGATGGCTCAACTTCCTCACTCCGAGTGCCCGTCCAACACCGGTGACAGGTGAAAGTTTCACAAACACGTGCTCACCCTCACTGAACTCCAGCGATCGATGCTTGACATCATAGTAGCTTTTCTGGCGATTCTGCGCCTGCTTCAACTTTTCCCTGATCATCTGGATCTGCTGGGTAGTATCTTGGACAAAGTCCAAGCCAAATAGCTCTTTATCTCCAACCTCAGACCAGCAGGTAGGAGTCCGACACCTCCTACCATATAGCGCCTCGTAGGGTGCCATGCCCAGACTAGCATGAAAACTGTTGTTGTACGAGAATTCTACCAACGGAAGGTACCTATCCCATGCAGAACCCTGCTCCAATGTGCAAGCTCTCAACATGTCCTCCAATGTCTGGATGGTCCGCTCAGTCTGTCCTTCAGTCTGAGGGTGATAGGCGGTACTCAATCTCAACTGCGTACCAAAAGCCTCCTGCAGCGCCTCCTAGAACCGAGATGTGAACTTCGGGTCCCTATCACTGATGATACTCTCGGGCACCCCGTGAAGCCTCACAATCTCACGGACATATAGTTTGGCCAACTGCTCTGTAGTGAAGCTCACCTTCACTGGAAGAAAATGGGCAGACTTGGTCAATCTGTCCACTATGACCCAAATAGAGTCACAACCAGCCTGAGTTTTAGGCAATCCCACCACGAAGTCCATGGAAATACTCTCCCACTTCCACTGTGGAATTTCAAGAGGTTGAAGTTTACCAGACGGTTTCTGGTGCTCAATCTTTACTTTCTGACATATAAGGCATTTGGACACGTAGACCGCTATGTCCTTCTTCATGCCCGGCCACCAAAAATTTCTCTTTAAGTCCTGGTACATTTTTGTGGCACCAGGGTGGATAGTAAACCGGCCCTTATGAGCCTCTGCCATAACCTCTTCGGTCAATGGCCCTCGAGGAATAACAATCCTCTTCTGGAACAGCAGCAATCCATCCTCGTTCCAAGTAGGGTTGGCAAAACGGGCCAACCCGGCTCGACCCGGCCCAACCCGCATTCAGCCCGAAAAAAACGGGTCGGGTCGGGTTGGCTCGAAAAAAAAAAAGAGCCAGAAAATCCAACCCGGCTCGACCCGAGCCGGGTTAGGTTTGGCTCGCGAGTTAACTCGATAATCAGCTCGCGGGTTGGCTCGTAAAAAAGCTCGCGGGTTGGCTCAAAAAAAGCTCGCGAGTTAGCTCGAAATGATGCCAGTGGGTTGGCTCGTGGGTTGGCTCAAAAAATTTAATTTTTGTGATTTGTTCTGCTGTATAAAATTATCAACACTGCCAAAACTATTGATTGCCTAATGGATAATGTTCTCACCACCAACTTGTTCAATGCACTCCTTAAATTTGATCATTCTTGATTTTGAGCATTTTATATATTTAACACTCTCTCTAATCCGAGACAAGGCATCATTTGTAACTTTTACTCCATCTTGAACAATCAAATTCAATATGTGTGCAGAACAACGCACATGAAAAAATTTCCCATCATATAACAACAATTTTTGCATATTCAATTGGCTTCTCAAACCACCAACCATAGAGTCATTTGCAGATGCATTATCCAAAATAATGGTAAAAATCTTCTTCTGTATGCCCCATTCCTTTAACAAACCAAGTATTTTATGAGTCAATTCAAATCCAGTATGAGGAGGAGGCATGTGACGGAAGGAAATAATTTTATTATTCAGCTTTCAATTGACATCAATGAAATGGGCAGTTAATCAAACATAACCCTCAGTAAAAAAAAAAGAAAAAGAGTAACCCGCGAGCTGGCTCGTTCAACCCGCGAGCTGGCTCGTTTGAGCCCGGGTTGGCTCGGGTCGGGCTAAATCGAGCTGACAGCTCATTTTCACCAACCCAACCCGGCTCGTTTTGTGCGGGTTACGAGCCAACCCGACGGGTTGGCTCATTTTTGCCACCCCTAGTTCCAAGACACACCGTCCTGGTTCTTCACATAATCAAGGCACTCTCTTTGCACTTGCGCTTCTTTAATCTTTTCCATCAGCTCATTAATCACTTCTGCTGTTTCCATTTCGAGCAGTGCGCCCCCAAACAAGGAGTTCACTCTCAAGTCTCTGAACTTTTCGATCACCTCATAGTCGCTCATCATCAAGCTGGATAAGCTCACGGATTTCCGACTCAAAGCATCGGCTACCACATTGGCCTTGCCAGGATGGTACCTCAACTCAAAGTCGTAGTCCTTCAAGAACTCCATCCATCTTCGCTGTCTCATGTTCAACTCCTTCTGGTCAAACAGGTACTTCAGGCTCTTGTGATCACTGAATACAGCAAACTTCATGCCAAACAGGTAATGCCTCCAAATCTTGAAAGCAAAAACAATGGCTGCCAACTCCAAGTCGTGAGTAGGGTAGTTCTCCTCATGAGGTTTCAACTGTCTTGAAGCATAGGCAACAGCTTTCCCTTTTTGCATCAACACACAGCCTAGCCCCTTTCCAGAGGCATCGCAGTATAACTCAAACTGTTCCGCAGGATCAGGAAGGACTAACACAGAAGCAGTAGTCAGTCTCTCCTTCAACTCCGGGAAGCACTCCTCACACTCATGTGTCCACACGAATGGAGTCTTTCGGGTAAGGCGAGTCATCGGTAGCACCATCTTGGAGAATCCCTCTATGAACCTCCTATAGTACCCTGCCAAACCCAAGAAGCTTCTCACTTCTGTAACGGTCTTGGGCCTCTCCCAGTCCATCACGGCCTCAATCTTGTTAGGATTAACTGCAACTCCATCAGCGGAAATCACATGACCCAGAAATTGCACCGCCTTGAGCCAAAACTCACATTTTGACGGCTTAGCATATAGCTTTTTCTCTTTCAACACTTGCAAAACAATCTTCAAGTGCTCAGCATGCTCCTCCTCCGTCTTGGAGTAAATTAAGATGTCGTCAATGAAGACGATCACAAACTGATCCAGGTACGGCTGGAAGATCCTGTTCATGTAGTCCATGAACACTGCGGGTGCATTTGTGAGTCCAAACGGAATCACCAAGTACTCATAATGCCCGTACCTCTAGCGAAACGCTGTCTTTGGGACATCCTCCGCCTTTACCCGTATCTGATGGTAACCGGACCGGAGATCAATCTTGGAATATGTAAGAACCCGCACCGCTAATTAAGGTAATTAGTGAATTAATTATGATAATTAGGAAATAACTCCATAATTGACTCTAATAATTAATATTGGGCTTAGATAATTATAATGAGTGTGTATAAATGCTGAAAGTCGCTTTTCGGAAGAAAAGCGCAGATACCGGTTCTGCTACTCGGTATAAATGCGTACCGGAAAAGTATCCCGGAAAATTATAACGAATGCATGATAATTACTAGAATATTATGTAGGACTTGTAAAACAAGTTTCAAGTCAAAATGACGTAATCTGATGCCAGAACTGATACTGGCTATGGAAAAGCGCGTACCGGAAAGGTGCTCCGAAAAATAAAATAAAAATATGACAAATCTTAGAAAAATGTCTAGGTCTAGAATCCGAAGTTTGAGATCAAGATCTTTTACTTTGCTATTAAGGCTTATACTGCGCGATTAGTGGCTTGTGCCTATAAATAGACACATTAAGTGGGCACACAACCCTAGGCAGCCACCATCATCCGTGAGAGGCTGAGTTTTTCTGAGAGTGGCACTGTTTCATTGCTTCCTTTCACCATTTGTGTGTTTGGTAACCCTTTTCTTCCATCTTCTTCACCATTCCTCCTTCCAAGCAACTAGAGTGTGTCTTGGGTGAGGGTGGTGCAACCTTTTCTGAGTTGAGAAGGCTGTGTGTGTGAGGTTAGTGAGCTGAACTTGAAGCTTTAGTGATGGCTACCTTGTGGTAGTCATTGTGAGCTTCAAAGTGCCACCTTGTGGTGCAAGAACCCACCTTGGTGTGCCATTTTCGTGCTCCTACTTAGGCTGAGTTTGAGGAACCTTGGGAGAGCTCCAAGAGCACACCTTGCCTCTGTTTTGAGCTTTGGTAAGTTACCTCACTATGATCATGAGTTTATCTTGCTTAAAGTTGGTGTCTTGGCATGTAAAAAGTTAAAATGAAGTAACCAACACCTAAATGAACTTGTATATGCTTAAAGATGCATGCTTTAACGTGTACATGCGTTAAAAGTTGGATCTTTGGGATGGATATTCACGAAATGCAGAAACTGCATTCTGTCGTGAGATATCCGGATATTTGTCGAACAGATATCCGGATATCAGTATCCGGATATGGTATCCGGATATTGATATCCGGATATGGGATCTGGGTATCCGGATATGACATATCCGGATATGTCCAGTGTGATATCCGATATGGCATATCCGGATATGCCCCTTCTGATATCCGGATATCCTGGGTTCTGCGCAGACAGTAGCTGTACTGTATGAACAGTAAGCTATTGGGTGTGTGTGGACCCTAGTTTAAGGAAGTGGAACTTCTGTAATAAATGGACTAAGTCAGAATCATATGATTAAGGGCTTATGGCTTTGATGGAAGCCTTAAGACGTAAAACGTAAAGGAAAGGCGTAGTCTTTAAGTTGTATGCTTGTGATGCATGAATATTAATGTATTATTGGTCCATATCAGATTGTGATACTGCTGTTTGTGGACTTGTGAGTGGTTGGACTCTTGGCTTGGATAGCTAGCTTGCAAGGTAAGCTTTCGTGTCCTCGGTTTAGCCATTTTGATGTTCCACCATGTCCCATGGGGATGGGTTTATGCATGCTGTGTTACATGCTTTATTATTTTGGAAATGCTGTTGAGCTATTTATATGCAATGAGCTTTTATGATGCATGTGGTGTCCACCTAGACGGCAATCCTGAGTATGTAGTACATACAAGATGGAGAAGCATGTGGGTGAGGTGCAGGTAGTATCCATGTACTCATGTAGGCATAGACGTATTCCTACATTTCTCTGGCCAGTAGATTTGAAAGCACACATGACATGATTAATTGCTGCATCGCATGATTTTAGAACTTATATTGTAAATACTGTTTTTAGAACTTATATTACACATGTAAGTGAGCTTGGGGTGGAGACTCCTTGAGGACCCCTTGTCTTACTGAGATTTCTTGTTAGAGATCTCACCCCACGTTTAGGGACGCTTATTTCAGGATCAGGTAATGTTGAGGGCTCAGGTGGCAGGAGGCCAGAGCTGAGTTGATATTTATGACATGCTGACGTGCTGGTTGTGGATTGCTGTTTATTTGACTGCTGTTATGTTTTCTGCGTTATTTATGTTAAGTTTATGTTATGACTGATATTGGGCATTGTTGCCTTATTTGGTGAGCATGGGGTTTGTCCATGCCACATGGTTTGACTATTGTCTTTGAATTTAATGTTGTAATTAAAGTATCAGGATTTTGACCCAGGCTACTTGTGTAGACCTGTGGCTTTAGATACTCACTTATATTTATGTACGAAGTATTCAGTTAGATGTCTTGCAATTTACATACAGGCAGTATTTTTATGAATATGATTAAGTAATCAAGTTGGTTAAGTTAATGACGTCATAATTGAATTAAAGAAAAAGTTATTCCGCATTTTAATTAAGCGTGGCTTAATACGATAGCATGTTAACAATCCGGGTTAACACGGGCTGTTACATTTTATGGTATCAGAGCACTTTCTAGGGAAAAGCATGTATGTATTGCAATAACTTAGGATGTGTCGTTGCGTGTCTACTTTGTGTTCTCTCTGACTGGTATGTGTCATGATGATGCATATGTGACCACATGGCGTGGGCCTGATCAACTCATTCTTTGTGTAACTTGTGCAGAGTCATGGTGCCACCAAGGAGGAACACGAGTACGAGCGAGGATCAATCAGATCCTATCCTGGCTGCATTGTCTGAGATGCAGGCGGCCCGACTAGCCGACCAGGAAGCCACGAGGCTGGCGAACCGGGCGATGCTGGACGCTATTCGAGATGCGAACCGGCAAACCACGGCAGAGGTTCTGGAGGAGAACCGGATGGCCAACATGACTATGATGAGAGTCATGTTGGAGGAGTTGAGGGCTGGTCCTGCTGCTGGCCAGTGTCCTCCACCACCTCCACCGCCGCCACCGCCTCCACCTCCGCCTAGTCAACAGGAGGACACCTAGAGCCAGATGGGTGAGGGTAGTCACTTGACGGGGGCTATGCAGACTATCCCCGTACTTGCTGAGGATCGTGACGAGATCGATCGCCGGCTGAATGCTTTCCGCAAGCATAAGCCACCTACCTTCGACGGATCTTATGATCCCATTGCTGCTGCCAGATGGCTACAGGCGCTGGATAAGATTTTCCGGATCATGCAGTGCACGGATCCGCAGAAGTTGTTGTTTGCCACTTACATGTTGGAGGGCGAGGCTCACGAGTGGTGGACCAACCTTTCTCATGTCTACGAGATGCAGGGCCATGTGATGACGTGGCCATTCTTCGAGGAGAGCTTTCTGGGCCAGTATTTTCCTTACGACTCTCAGGAGAGGAAGCAGGGAGAGTTTGACCGATTGGTACAGGGCTCGTTGTCTGTCGACGAGTACCTGGCCAAGTTTAATGAACTGGTCAAGTTCTCTCATTTCTGCATGGCGAGACCGACTCCCGTTTTTCTGGCGGCCAAGTTCCGGAGGGGACTTAATGAGGATATTGCTGGACATCTCGCTGGTTCTGCTTCGAGAGACTTCGGAGCGTTGGTGCAGCAGTGCCGCGACATCGAGGACTACTGCCATGCGAGTCAGGCCAAGAGGGCCAAGGTTGAGGTGACGCAGAGCGCTGGTGGTTCTACTCCCTGGAAGAACAAGAATTTTGCCAACAAGGGCAAGGGCAAACCGTTGGCGGCTAAGTAAGCGCCAAATCAGTTCAGAAAGACTGCTGCTCAGGGGAACACAGCTAGACCTCCTGCTCCCAGATTTTCGGGATGCGGGAAGTCACATTTTGGGCCGTGTTCTACCGGTCAGTTGATATGCTTCCAGTGTGGCAAGGAGGGCCACTATTCCAGAGATTGCCCGACGGCGAGAGTTGCTGCAGTGCAGGCTGTGCCTTTGCAGATGGTTCCTACTGAGGCACCAGCAGTGCCACCTACCATGGGGCGTGTTTATACGTTGGATCGTCAGCAGTCGGACAGAGCTCCGAACCTGGTCAGAGGTACTGTTACCATTGGTGGTTCAACTGTTGATGTGCTTTTTGATTCCGGGGCAACGCACTCTTTTGTTGCTACCCCTATTGCTGTGGGGCTTGAGTTGCCCAGTGATGTGCTTTCTCCACCGATGCGGGTGACCACCGCCACCGGAGAAAAATGTTTGACCTCCACTGTTCATCGCGATGTAGCGTTTCAGTGGGATGGCCGTGATTTCTCGGTAGATCTGATAGGATTACCGATGGCCAACCTTCAGATTATTTTGGGCATGAATTGGTTGTCCGGAAACTGTGCAATGATTGATTGCTGTGCCAAGAAAGTGGTGATGTCTCCGGGTGGGTCCACAGCCAGTTCCTCACCGTTCATTTCAGTCCTGCAGGCGAGGAGGGCCTTGAGAGCAGGGGCATTTGGCTATGTCATGTTGGGAGGTTTGGTGAGTGGGACACAGGAGGATCTCACTGGCATTCCTGTGGTGAAGGAATTCCTCGAGGTGTTTCCTGAGGAGATTCCTGAGTTTCCACCACAGAGGGAGATAGAGTTCTCCATTGACTTATTGCCTGGTGTGGGGTCTATCTCGTTGGCTCCATACCGGATGTCGCCACCAGAGTTGGCGAAGCTGAAGAAGCATATTGAGGAGCTTTCAGCGAAAGATTTTATTCGGCCGAGTGTGTCTCCCTGGGGAGCACCGGTCATTTTTGTTAAAAAGAAAGATGGGACCATGCGGTTGTGCACCGACTACAGACAGTTGAACAAGGTGACAATTAAGAACAAGTACCCTCTTCCACGCATTGACGATTTGCTGGATCAGCTCAGGGGTGCTTGTGTGTATTCCAAGATTGATCTCCGGTCCGGTTACCATCAGATACGGGTAAAGCCGGAGGATGTCCCAAAGACAGCGTTTCGCTCGAGGTACGGGCATTATGAGTACCTGGTGATTCCGTTTGGACTCACAAATGCACCCGCAGTGTTCATGGACTACATCAACAAGATCTTCCAGCCGTACCTGGATCAGTTTGTGATCGTCTTCATTGACGACATCTTGATTTACTCCAAGATGGAGGAGGAGCATACTGAGCACTTGAAGATAGTTTTGCAAATGCTAAAGGAGAAAAAGCTATATGCTAAGCCGTCGAAATGTGAGTTCTGGCTCAAGGCGGTGAAATTTCTAGGTCATGTGATTTCTGCTAATGGAGTTGCAGTTGATCCTAACAAGATTGAGGCCGTGATGGACTGGGAGAGGCCCAAGACGGTTACAGAAGTGAGAAGCTTCTTGGGTTTGGCAGGCTACTATAGGAGGTTCATAGAAGGATTCTCCAAGATGGTGCTACCAATGACTCGCCTTACCCGAAAGGAGACTCCATTCGTGTGGACACATGAGTGTGAGGAGTGTTTCCAGGAGTTGAAGGAGAGACTGACTACTGCTCCAGTGTTAGTCCTTCCTGATCCTGCGGAGCAATTCGAGTTATACTGCGATGCCTCTGGTAAAGGACTTGGATGTGTGCTGATGCAGAAAGGGAAAGCGGTTGCTTACGCTTCAAGACAGTTGAAACCTCATGAGGAACTACCCGACTCACGACTTGGAGTTGGCAGCCATTGTTTTTGCTTTCAAGATTTGGAGGCATTACCTGTTTGGCATGAAGTTTGCTGTATTCAGTGATCACAAGAGCCTGAAGTATCTGTTCGACCAGAAGGAGTTGAACATGAGACAGCGTAGATGGATGGAGTTCTTGAAGGACTACGACTTTGAGTTGAGGTACCATCCTGGCAAGGCCAATGTGGTAGCCGATGCTTTGAGTCGGAAATCCGTGAGCTTATCCAGCTTGATGATGAGCGACTACGAGGTAATTGAAAAGTTCAGAGACTTGAGAGTGAACTCCTTGTTCGGGGGCGCACTGCTCGAAATGGAAACAGCAGAAGTGATAAATGAGCTGATGGAAAAGATCAAAGAGGCGCAAATGCAAAGAGAGTGCCTTGATTATGTGAAGAACCAGGACGGTGTGTCTTGGAACGATGATGGTTTATTGCTGTTTCAGAAGAGAATTGTTATTCCTCGAGGGCCACTGACCGAAGAGGTTATGGCAGAGGCTCATAAGGGCCGGTTCACTATCACCCTGGTGCCACAAAAATGTACCAGGACCTAAAAAGGAATTTTTGGTGGCCGGGCATGAAGAAGGACATAGCGGTCTACGTGTCCAAGTACCTTATTTGTCAGAAAGTAAAGATCGAGCACCAGAAACCATCTGGTAAACTTCAACCTCTGGAGATTCCACAGTGGAAGTGGGAGAGTATTTCCATGGACTTCGTGGTGGGATTGCCTAAGACTCAGGCGGGTTGTGATTCTATCTGGGTCATTGTGGACAGATTGACCAAGTCTGCCCATTTTCTTCCTGTGAAGGTGAGCTTCACTACAGAGCAGTTGGCCAAGCTTTATGTCCGCGAGATTGTGAGGCTTCACGGGGTGCCCGAGAGTATCATCAGTGATAGGGACCCGAAGTTCACATCTCGGTTCTCGGAGGCGCTGCAGGAGGCTTTTGGTACGCAGTTGAGATTGAGTACCGCCTATCACCCTCAGACTGACGGACAGACTGAGCGGACCATCCAGACATTGGAGGACATGCTGAGAGCTTGCACGTTGGAGCAGGGTTCTGCATGTGATAGGTACCTTCCGTTGGTTGAATTTTCATACAACAACAGTTTTCAAGCTAGTCTGGGCATGGCACCCTACGAGGCGCTGTATGGTAGGAGGTGTCGGACTCCTACTTGCTGGTCTGAGGTTGGAGATAAAGAGCTTTTCGGCTTGGACTTTGTCCAAGATACTACCCTACAGATCCAGATGATCAGGGAAAAGTTGAAGCAGGCGCAGAATCGCCAGAAAAGCTACTACGATGTCAAGCATCGTCCACTGGAGTTCAGTGAGGGTGAGCACGTGTTTGTGAAACTTTCACCAGTCACCGGTGTTGGACGGGCACTCGGCGTGAGGAAGTTGAGCCCGCGATTCATTGGGCCCTACCAGATCCTTGGTAGAGTAGGACCAGTTGCCTATCGACTTGCCTTACCTCCGAACCTAGCCAACATTCATGACGTGTTTCACGTGTCTCAGCTTCGGAAGTACATAGCAGATCCTTCGCACGTGGTGCAGCCGGATGACGTGGAGGTTCGGGAGAACCTAAAGACACCCGTCGGACCACTCAAGATTCTCGATCGAGGCGAGAAACAGCTTCGAAGCAAGATCATTCCGATGGTCAAGGTGCAGTGGACTGGGCGTAGTCCCGAGGAGTGCACGTGGGAGCGAGAGGATGAGCTTCTCCGACAGTATCCCGACTTTCGAGACAAGTATATTTCTGATTTTGAGGACAAAATCCTTAAAAAGGTGGGGTGAATGTAAGAACCTGCACCGCTAATTAAGGTAATTAGTGAATTAATTATGATAATTAGGAAATAACTCCATAATTGACTCTAATAATTAATATTGGGCTTAGATAATTATACTGAGTGTGTATAAATGCTGAAAGTCGCTTTTCGGAAGAAAAGCGCAGATACCGGTTCTGCTACTCGGTATAAATGCGTACCGGAAAAGTATCCCGGAAAATTATAACGAATGCATGATAATTACTAGAATATTATGTAGGACTTGTAAAACAAGTTTCAAGTCAAAATGACGTAATCTGATGCCAGAACTGATACTGGCTATGGAAAAGCGCGTACCGGAAAGGTGCTCCGAAAAATAAAATAAAAATATGACAAATCTTAGAAAAATGTCTAGGTCTAGAATCCGAAGTTTGAGATCAAGATCTTTTACTTTGCTATTAAGGCTTATACTGCGCGATTAGTGGCTTGTGCCTATAAATAGACACATTAAGTGGGCACACAACCCTAGGCAGCCACCATCATCCGTGAGAGGCTGAGTTTTTCTGAGAGTGGCACTGTTTCATTGCTTCCTTTCACCATTTGTGAGTTTGGTAACCCTTTTCTTCCATCTTCTTCACCATTCCTCCTTCCAAGCAACTAGAGTGTGTCTTGGGTGAGGGTGGTGCAACCTTTTCTGAGTTGAGAAGGCTGTGTGTGTGAGGTTAGTGAGCTGAACTTGAAGCTTTAGTGATGGCTACCTTGTGGTAGTCATTGTGAGCTTCAAAGTGCCACCTTGTGGTGCAAGAACCCACCTTGGTGTGCCATTTTCGTGCTCCTACTTAGGCTGAGTTTGAGGAACCTTGGGAGAGCTCCAAGAGCACACCTTGCCTCTGTTTTGAGCTTTGGTAAGTTACCTCACCATGATCATGAGTTTATCTTGCTTAAAGTTGGTGTCTTGGCATGTAAAAAGTTAAAATGAAGTAACCAACACCTAAATGAACTTGTATATGCTTAAAGATGCATGCTTTAACGTGTACATGTGTTAAAAGTTGGATCTTTGGGATGGATATTCACGAAATGCAGAAACTGCATTCTGTCGTGAGATATCCGGATATTTGTCGAACAGATATCCAGATATCAGTATCCGGATATGGTATCCGGATATTGATATCCGGATATGGGATCTGGGTATCCGGATATGACATATCCGGATATGTCCAGTGTGATATCCGGATATGGCATATCCGGATATGCCCCTTCTGATATCCGGATATCCTGGGTTCTGCGCAGACAGTAGCTGTACTGTATGAACAATAAGCTATTGGGTGTGTGTGGACCCTAGTTTAAGGAAGTGGAACTTCTGTAATAAATGGACTAAGTCAGAATCATATGATTAAGGGCTTATGGCTTTGATGGAAGCCTTAAGACGTAAAACGTAAAGGAAAGGCGTAGTCTTTAAGTTGTATGCTTGTGATGCATGAATATTAATGTATTATTGGTCCATATCAGATTGTGATACTGTTGTTTGTGGACTTGTGAGTGGTTGGACTCTTGGCTTGGATAGCTAGCTTGCAAGGTAAGCTTTCGTGTCCTCGGTTTAGCCATTTTGATGTTCCACCATGTCCCATGGGGATGGGTTTATGCATGCTGTGTTACATGCTTTATTATTTTGGAAATAATGTTGAGCTATTTATATGCAATGAGCTTTTATGATGCATGTGGTGTCCACCTAGACGGCAATCCTGAGTATGTAGTACATACAAGATGGAGAAGCATGTGGGTGAGGTGCAGGTAGTATCCATGTACTCATGTAGGCATAGACGTATTCCTACATTTCTCTGGCCAGTAGATTTGAAAGCACACATGACATGATTAATTGTTGCATCGCATGATTTTAGAACTTATATTGTAAATACTGTTTTTAGAACTTATATTACACATGTAAGTGAGCTTGGGGTGGAGACTCCTTGAGGACCCCTTGTCTTACTGAGATTTCTTGTTAGAGATCTCACCCCACGTTTGGGGACGCTTATTTCAGGATCAGGTAATGTTGAGGGCTCAGGTGGCAGGAGGCCAGAGCTGAGTTGATATTTATGACATGCTGACGTGCTGGTTGTGGATTGCTGTTTATTTGACTGCTGTTATGTTTTCTGCGTTATTTATGTTAAGTTTATGTTATGACTGATATTGGGCATTGTTGCCTTATTTGGTGAGCATGGGGTTTGTCCATGCCACATGGTTTGACTATTGTCTTTGAATTTAATGTTGTAATTAAAGTATCAGGATTTTGACCCAGGCTACTTGTGTAGACCTGTGGCTTTAGATACTCACTTATATTTATGTACGAAGTATTCAGTTAGATGTCTTGCAATTTACATACAGGCAGTATTTTTATGAATATGATTAAGTAATCAAGTTGGTTAAGTTAATGACATCATAATTGAATTAAAGAAAAAGTTATTACGCATTTTAATTAAGCGTGGCTTAATACGATAGCGTGTTAACAATCCGGGTTAACACAGGCTGTTACAGAATACACGCAAGCACCCCTGAGCTGATCCAGCAAATCATCAATGCGTGGAAGAGGATACTTGTTCTTGATTGTCATCTTGTTCAACTGTCTGTAGTCGGTGCACAACCGCATGGTCCCATCTTTCTTTTTCACAAAAATAACCGGTGCTCCCCAGGGAGACACATTCGGCCGAATGAAATCTTTCGCTGAAAGCTCCTCAATATGCTTCTTCAGCTCCGCCAACTCTGGTGGCGACATCCGGTATGGAGCCAACGATATAGGCCCCACACCAGGCAATAAGTCTATGGAGAACTCTATCTCCCTCTGCAGTGGAAACTCAGGAATCTCCTCGGGAAACACCTCGAGGAATTCCCTCACCACAGGAATGCCAGTGAGATCCTCATGTGTCCCACTCACCAAACCTCCCAACATGACATAGCCAAATGCCCCTGCTCTCAAGGCCCTCCTCGCCTGCAGGACTGAAATGAACGGTGAGGAACTGGCTGTGGACCCACCCGGAGACATCACCACTTTCTTGGCACAGCAATCAATCATTGCACAGTTTCTGGACAACCAATCCATGCCCAGGATAATCTCTAGGTTGGCCATCGGCAATCCTATCAGATCTACCGAGAAATCACGGCCATCCCACTGAAACGCTACATCGCGATGAACAGTGGAGGTCAAACATTTTTCTCCGGTGGCGGTGGTCACCCGCATCGGTGGAGAAAGCACATCACTGGGCAACTCAAGCCCCACAGCAATAGGGGTAGCAACAAAAGAGTGCGTTGCCCCGGAATCAAACAAAACATCAACAGCAGAACCACCGATGGTAACAGTACCTCTGACCAGGTTCGGAGCTCTATCCGACTGCTGACGATCCAACGTATACACACGCCCCGTGGTAGGTGGCACGGCTGGTGCCCCAGTAGGAACCATCTGTAAAGGCACGGCCTGCACTGCAGCAACTCTCGCCGTCGGACAATCTCTGGAATAGTGGCCCTCCTTGCCACACTGGAAGCATATCAGCTGCCCGGTAGAACACGGCCCAAAATGTGACTTCCCGCATCCCGAACATCTGGGAGCAGGAGGTCTAGCGGCGTTCCCCTGAGTAGCAGTCTTCCTAAACTGATTCGGCGCTTGCTTAGCCGCCATCTGCTTGCCCTTGCCCTTGTTCGCAAAATTTTTATTCTTCCAGGGAGTGGAACCGCCGGTACCCTGTGGCACCTCCATCTTGGCCTTCTTGGCCTTACTCGTGCTGTAGAAGTCCTCAATATCACGACACTGCTGGACCAGTGTCCCAAAATCTCTGGAAGCCGACCCAGCTAAGTAACCCGCGATATCCTCACTAAGTCCCCTGCGGAACTTAGCAGCCAAAAATGTAGGAGTAGGCCTCGCCATCCTGAAGTGTGAAAACTTCACCAGCTCATTAAACTTGGCCAGGTACTCGTCAACTGGCAATGAGCCCTGAACCAAACGGTCAAACTCCCCTTGCTTCCTCTCCTGTGCATCATACGGGAAATACTGACCCAGAAAACACTCCTCGAAGAACGGCCACGTCATCACACGGCCCTGCATCTCATAGACGTGAGAAGTGTTGGTCCACCACTCATGGGCCTCGCCCTCCAGCATGTAAGTGGCAAACATCAGCTTCTGCAGATCGGTACACTGCATGATCCGGAAAATCTTGTCCAGCGCCTGAAGCCATCTAGCAGCAGCAATGGGATCATACGATCCGTCGAATGAAGGTGGCTTGTGCTTGCGGAAAGCATTCAGCCGGCGATCGATCTCGTCACGATCCTCAGCAAGTACGGGGATAGTCTGCATAGCCCCCGTCAAGTGACTACCCTCACCCATCTGGCTCTGGGTGTCCTCCTGTTGACTAGGTGGAGGTGGAGGCGGTGGCGGCGGTGGAGGTGGTGGAGGACCCTGGCCAGCAGCAGGACCAGCCCTCAACTCCTCCAACATGACCCTCATCATAGTCATGTTGGCCATCCGGTTCTCCTCCAGAACCTCTGCCGTGGTTTGCCGGTTCGCATCTCGAATTGCGTCCAGCATCGCCCGGTTCGCCAGCCTCGTGGCTTCCTGGTCGGCTAGTCGGGCCGCCTGCATCTCAGCTAATGCAGCCAGGACAGGATCCGTCTGATCCTCGCTCGTACTCGTGTTCCTCCTTGGTGGCACCATGACTCTGCACAAGTTACACAAAGAATGAGTTGATCAGGCCCACGCCATGTGGTCACAAATGCATTATCATAACACACACCAGTCAGATAGAACACAAAGTAGACACGCAACGACACATCCTAAGTTATTGCAATACATACAGGCTTTTCCCTAGAAAGTGCTCTGATACCATAAAATGTAACAGCCCGTGTTAACCCGGATTGTTAACACACTATCGTATTAAGCCACGCTTAATTAAAATGCGGAATAACTTTTTCTTTAATTCAATTATGACGTCATTAACTTAACCAACTTGATTACTTAATCATTTTCATAAAAATACTGCCTGTATGTAAATCGCAAGACAACTAACTGGAATACCTCATATATAATTCATAAGTGAGTATCTAAAGCCACAGGACTACAACACATAGCCTGGGTCAAAATCCTGATACATTAATTACAACAGCGAAATAAAAGACAATAACAATCATGTGGCATGGACAAACCCCATGCTCACCAAATAAGGCAACAATGCCCACAAACAGTCTCAGCATAAATAGAATAATCAAAGCGGGAAACATAACAGTAAATCCAGCACATCATCATATCAACTCATCAACTCAGCTCTGGCCTCCTGCCACCTGAGCCCTCAACATTACCTGATCCTGAAATAAGCGTCCCCAAACGTGGGGTGAGATCTCTAACAAGAAATCTCAGTAAGACAAGGGGTCCTCAAGGAGTCTCCACCCCAAGCTCACTTACATGTGTAATATAAGTTCTAAAAACAGTATTACAATATAAGTTCTAAAATCATGCGATGCAGCAATTAATCATGCCATGTGTGCTTTCAAATCTACTGGCCAGAGAAATGCAGGAATACGTCTATACCTACATGAGTACAAGGAACACCGCTTGCACCTCACTCACAGCCTCACCATCTTGTATGTACCACATACTCAGGCTTACCGTATAGGTGGACACCACATGCATATCATAAAAGCACATTGCATATAATAGCTCAACAGCATTTCCAAAACATCAAAGCATGTAACACAGCATGCATAAACCACATCCCCATGGGACATGGTGGAACCACAAAATGGCTAAACCGAGGACACGAAAGCTTACCTTGCAAGCAATCAATCCAAGCCAAGAGTCCTTACCGCTCAAGGTCCAACACAGCAGAAATCACAATCTGATTTAGACCAGCGATCATATCAATAACATAGCTCGTACGCATAAACATAAAGACTACGTTTCTTTGTTATGTTTTACGTCTTAAGGCTTCCCACCAAGCCACAAGCCCTTAGTCCCTTGATTCTGACTTAATTAAGTATTTACAGAAGTTCAACTCCATCAAAATAGGGTCCACAAACCCATAACTCCGATGTGTATGAACAGTACCTCACTTTTCTTCGAAAATCCAGAATATCCGGATATATGTCGGGGGCATATCCGGATATCCATATCCGGATATCTCCAAGCCCATATCCGGATACCAATATCCGGATATCATATCCGGATATCTCGTGACAGAATGCAGTTTCTGCATTTCGCGAGATATCACTCCCAAGGTTCCATTTTATTAAAACTGCAGTTGTAATTCTTTACCAAAAATTCTGAGATTTTAATATGTTAAACTAGACCTCACAAGCTTTCCAACGACATATCTTATGTCTCAATCGGAGTTGTATAACTCCGGTTATGATTTTCGCAAAGTGACTGCTGCCAATTGAATTTCCAGCAACCAAGATGCGACTTTAAACTAACACTGAGATCAAACCACTTATCCAATGGCTACGAAATTTTACAGGGTTATAGCCTTATGTGTCATCTACACATAGGTCCAAACGGCACTCGATTTGGAGCTCTGTAGCTCAAGATATTGAATTTTTACCGAAACAGGTTCGTTGCTGTCCCCATATCCGGATACAGATATCCGGATATCTGCTCGACAATATCCGGATATCTCACAACAGAATGCAGTTTTTGCATTTCGTGAATGTCCAATCCATAGGTTCCACTTTTTAACCGATTAAAGGCACTTAAACATGCATTTCTAGGTGTGTTTAACCTACCCCACCTTAAGTTATTAACTTAGCTCAATACATGCATCAAGGTTCCATTTTTAAGCATTTAAACCCATGATCATAGTTGGTATAACTTACCAAAGCTCAAAAACAGAGGAATGAGGGCACTTGGAGCTCACCAATAGCTCCTCAAGTCAGCCACAACACTGTGCACGAAAATGGCACACCAAAGGTTGGTTCTTGGCACCAAAGGTTGCTTCTTGGACCTTAAAATGCCATGATCATGACTTCCACTCCTCTCACAAAAGAACTCAGCCTCACACCTATACTCCACTACTCTCTCAACTCAGAAATGGGACAACAATGTAGTCCCAAGGCCAACTCTCACCCTCACCAAGCAAGCTCTCACAAGCACAAGGTGTATGGAGGAGAAACCAATGAGAAAGGAGGCTCCTTGGCTCACACAATGGAGGAGAAGGTGGCAAGAGGTGGCTGGAGGGTTTTCTCAGAAATGGAGGCACGTAGGTTTTCAATTTTAACCTAGGATCATGTGCCAACTAATGCATATATAGGCATGTAAGCCACAACACGCAGTATTAGCCTTAATAGCAACGCAAAATATTTTGATCCCAAACTTTGGAATCTAGACCTACTCATTTTTCTAAGATTTGTCATATTTTTATTTTATTTTTCGGAGCACCTTTCCGGTACGCGCTTTTCCATAGCCAGTATCAGTTCTGGCATCAGATTACGTTATTTTGACTTGAAACTTGTTTTACAAGTCCTACATAATATTCTAGTAATTATCATGCATTCGTTATAATTTTCTGGGATACTTTTTCGGTACGCATTTATACCGGGTAGGAGAACAGGTATCTGCGCTTTTCTTCCGAAAAGCGACTTTCAGCATTTTTACTCATTTATTATAATTATTTAAGCCCAATAATAATTATTAAGGTCAATTATGGAATCATTTCCTAATTATCATAATTAATTCACTAATTACCTTAATTAGCGGTGCAGGTTCTGACACTATAGCTGATTGTAATTGCCTTGGAACCTTTTGTAATCTCACTTCGTTGATAGTGGAGAATTTGGGTGGACTCCGAGATCGGTCCCGTGGTTTTTACTCCTCACATTGAGGAAGTTTTCCACGTTAAAATTGACTTGTGTTGCTTTGTGTTTTTGGTTCATGCATAGTTGTCATTAGAACATTTATTTTGCTTGTTGGAAACCATTCTAAACAGGTCCTGGAAGGGGAAATTGGTGTTTATTTCCCAACACAAACTTATTACTTAATCCCTATTTATACAATGCACACAATTATGTATATATTTTGTGTCATTTTAATTGAGAAAAAAGAAATATACAAGATAAATCATGAGAGAATAAGTTAATTTTTTTAATTTAATTTTAAATTAAAAATTTCTAATTTTACTAAAAAATTATGCTTTAGAAAAACATATATTTTTTATCTATATAAATATGGTTTGAAAATAGAGGAAAGTTATACTTATAACTTATTTTTGTTTATAATATTTTACAACCATATCTTGGCTTTTTGACCCTTTTTCCTTTCATTAATTAATTAATATCCATTTTACCCCTTATCCAAAACTATCTACCAACTTACCTCTCTTTAATCGTTTAACTTGAAGATTTAATCGATTAAATGGTCAAAACTGATAAAAATTGTTGACTTGAAGATTTAATCTATTAAATCTTCAACTTAATCGATTAAATCTTCTTTGGAAAGAAAGAAAGTATTATCCTGCAAGAAGATATCATTTTGCCTCTCTCTCGTTGAGAAGTTTGAATTGTGTCGGCTTGCTGCTGATATGGATTCCACTTGATGATTGTTGTTTGTAATCTCCTTCATTGGACTTGGGGGGGGATTTGTTGGGCCTTTACCAATTAAAAGACCAAATTTCCAGCCCAATAAGGAATACACACCTAGGGTTCCTTGGTGTAATATGCTTAGCTGCCATTTTGAGTGTTTGAGGAGAACATTTCTGAAGAGAAGAAAGACGGGAGAGACCAGCCACCAAAACCAGAAAATTCGCAGGTGAAGAGTGGGAGGAGCAGGGTCTGAAGATTCTGTGATATCTCATTCGTTTGTAGTCCGATTGAGCTGAAATTTTTTCAGCACCTTCCCAACTCATGCCTCTTCATTTCTACCGGTTAGAATATTGATCGGAGGTATGAATCAGCAGTAGAAAATTGTAAACCTAAGCGGGCTGTGTGTAGAGTTCTACATAAAGCAGCAAGGTTGCGAGATTCATCTCTCCCAAATGAACCGTTGATCTGATATGAAATTTTGGTACAAGGTTTATAACATAATGTTCTAGAGTTTGACCATTCAGTTTTGAGATTGGAGTTGTCAAGAGGGAATTATTCAGCTCCAAACAGAGACCATCGTTTTTATGCTATGTTCTAGGCAATGAAGTTCAGAGAGAGGTTTCTCTTTGGTCAACCGTGTGATTGTCCTCAAAATTGGTCAGTGTGTTCCTCTCTTGTTGTTCTTTAATCTAACCGTTGCAAGTTGGGAGTAGACGCTTATGTTATTTTAGATTAATTTCGGACAGAAGCTTGGTCATATATGTATGTCTCTTGCATTTTTTGTATAACTAGTTGTGAAGTTATTTTGATGGTGCTATAGCTGACTGTAATTGCTTTGGAACCTTTTGTAATCTCACTTTGTTGATAATGGAGAATTTGGGTGGATTCCCTGATCGGTCCCGTGGTTTTTACTCCTCACATTGAGGAGATTTTCCACGTTAAAATTGACTTGTGTTGTTTGGTGTTTTTGGTTCATGCATAGTTGTCATTAGAACATTTATTTTGCTTGTTGGAAATCATTCTAAATAGGTCTTGGAAGGGAAATTGGTGTTTATTTCCCAACACAAACTTATTACTTAATCTCTATTTATACAATGCACCCAATTATGTATCTATTTTGTGTCATTTTAATTGAGAAAAAGAAATATACAAGATAAATAATGAGAGAATAAGTTAAAAGTTTTTTTAAATTAAAAAATTCTAATTTTACTAAATATTATGCTTTAGAAAAACAAATATTTTTTTCCATATAAATATGGTTTAAAAATAGAGGAAGGTTATGCTTATAACTTATTTCTGTTTATAATATTTTACAAACATATCTTGGCTTTTTGATCCTTTTGCCCTTAATTAATTAATTAATAACCATTTTACCCCTTATCCAAAACTATCTACCAATTTACCTCTTTTTAATCGATTAACTTGAAGATTTAATCGATTAAATGGTCAAAACTAACAAAAATAGTTGGCTTGGAGATTTAATCGATTAAATCTTCTTTGGAAGGAAAGAAAGTATTCTCGTGCAAGAAGATATCATTTTGCTTCTCTCTCTTTGGTATGCCCTTCAAATCGCCGTCCAGAACAAGTGGGGTGGCACCGACTCCCTCGAGAAATTCCACCATCTTGCTGCTGATATATTCTCTTGGTTCTCCAAATCCAATGGTCGTCCACTAATTCTTCTATGCACATTTTTTCTTCTTTCCATTATTGATTCATTCACTTCGGCATATTTTTCTTTCTTTCTATTTTTTCTCTCTGTTTGGCTAACATTATTTTTTTTATTAAAGAAAAAAATAAAAAATAAAAAAACAGAACCGGTATAAAAAATAAAAAAATCAAACTTCAACAGAACCAGTGCTGTAATGTTGGCCAAACAAAGAAAAAAATAGAAAGAAAGAAAAAAAGTGTCGGAGTGAATGAATCAATAATGGAAAGAAAGAAAAAAAGTGCATAAAAGAATTAGTGGACGACCATTGGATTTGGAGAACCAAGAGAATATATCAGCACAAGCTGGTGGAATTTCTGGAGGGAGTCGGTGCCACCCCACTTGTTCTGAAGGGCCATTTGAAGGGCATACCAAAGAGAGAGAAGCAAAATGATATCTTCTTGCACGAGAATACTTTCTTTCTTTCCAAAGAAGATTTAATCGATTAAGTTGAAGATTTAATCGATTAAATCTTCGAGTTTTATTTTTGTCAGTTTTGACCATTTAATCGATTAAATCTTCAAGTTAATATATTAAAGAGGGGTAAATTAGTAGATAGTTTTGGATAAAGGGGTAAAATGATTATTAATTAATTAATTAATGAAGGGCTAAAGGGTCAAAAAGCCATCATATCTTAGCTGTTTGATTATTATTTTCACAAATTAAACTCATTAATTAATTATCAATTTGCAATAAATGATAACCGTTGATTGACGGAATTCAACGATTAAGATATGAATGTAAAAAGTTGTAAACAAAAAATAGGTTGTAACTTATAAGTAGAATCTTTCTTGGGAAAGGATATACATAATACCAAAAAAGTTTACCACATTTACAATTAACTTAATCACTGTTGATTTCCGTCAATCTAACGGTTACAATTTATTGGAAATTATTGGGTCGCATTTATTAATTAATTAATTATTAATTCTCAATGAATCTAATAAATTATAACAACAAGATTGACAAAAATCAACCGAGATCAAATTAGTTGTAAAAGTAATAAACTTATTTAGTGATAAATATATCCTGCTCCAATCTTTCTCTTAAAAATAAATAAATAAACTTTTTAAATTTTACACTGGATATTTATTTGATCGACCAAAATTATATATATATAAAAGGGAAAAACGTATCTAATGTTATTTTAGATAACTTTATTTAATGTTCATCAAAACGACGTCGTTTTGGAGTTGAAAAATTAAAAAATTATAATGATAAAGATTATTATAACACTGAAATAAATTAAAATTACAAAAACACCATGATTTCCTCTTCAAAACAACGTCGTTTCGATGAATATTAGATAAAGTTATCTAAAGTAACTTCAGAAAACACAAACCCGTAAAAAAAAGTTCGTTTTTTCTACGATAAATGTAGATAATTTATCTACATTGAGCCCAAAATAATATCATTTTGAGACGAAAATCAAGATATTTTTATAATTATAATTTATTTTAGGGTTATAATTATTTTTTTATTATAATTTTTTAATTTTTCAACCCAAACTACATTATTTTAGGACTGAATATTGGTAATTTATCTGATTCACTTTATACATGAAACCATAAAAAAAAAAAAACAAGTTGCCTAAAACTAAAGGCGCGAGGGTTTCGTATCTTTCATTGGTGTTTCCTATCTGCTATCTACTGTTTCTACAACCTTGTTAGTCGCGGCTGCCGCTACTGCCGTACTTCTCTTCTCCATTAGCTCAACTTAACAGGCAACAGGTACTCCCCTCCACTCACCTCCCATTAGCTCAACCTGTTTTAAACAAATAATCACAAATGGTATCATTGAATAATCGCCTTTCTTGTTTGACGGTGATTTTTTGTTTTTTAATTTTTTTATATTAAATTTTATGTAACTTCACAGATGTATGAGATGCACCTTAGAAGCGTAATATTATTGTTATGATTATTTATTTTTTGCTTGTTATGCAATAGCTGTGTATGTTTCTTGAATTTTTGCTTTTAACCTGTTCTGAAAGAGTACTTCGTGGCAAGTTTCATGTGCTTCTTCAATCTTTCTCCTTTTCATAATTTTTTTTGCTTTTGACTTGTACACTCTTTCTGTGACTACCCATTAACGTGTAGGGTTTGTAATTTTGTTTTGAGTGTTCTGTGATGGAAAATTTATAGTTTTGAACTTGTTTTCAATATTATTGGAATCTGGGTTCCTTGCAATTGATGGAATGTTTGTAGCTTCCTGGATTTTCATTGAGATATATCATCTGTGAGAATATTGGGTTGTTTACTACTTGCCATTGGGAGTTAAATCTTTGTGATTCAAAAAAGTTTATGAGTCTTGTCACACTGGAAAATTTTGTTTTGATTGTTCCTAATCATATAAATATTTTGAAAACTACCGGGAAATTTTGAAGGATTTGGAGTGGCTAAGAAGTTGAATAGAAATACTATTATTAGAGAGCTTTATCAAATGATTGATTTAGTATTTGTTGTCTAACTTCATTCTTTGTTTGCTTTGATCTACATCTAGTTATATTATTTGGCAGACACCATTTACTGGTTCGCTCTTTTCATCTTTTGCCATTTATTGTTTTTTTTGTGTGTAAAAAACCAATAAGTTTTGCATATTCTTTTGTTATATTTTTTTTTTAGGAATACAATCAATTTATTATATTAGTCTCTTATTAAAGAATGAAAAATCTCAAAAAAAGAACCACTCTCGTCTCCAAATAAGCAACACGGTCAAATTGGTTTGTTCATAGTGTTTTAGGAACGGTGAACAGAGAACATGAGCTTATGTTACTGTTTTAATTTAATTGTTCTATATTTGCATAAGTAATTATTTTGTTGATAGTGTTCTATGGATATGCTATTATTTTTGCTTTAGATTAATATAATGGTATTATGAAAATGATTTATTTATTTTGGTTAAATTGATGGGTATTATTAGATTAGTTTTATTTTTTGTTAAATTATTTAATATTAAATGAAATATACACTATGTAAATTAAAAATATTATTTAATATTAAAACGTGTACCGACATGTCGAAATCCATATTTTTTTAGGATTGATGTGTCGTCGTGTCGTGTCGGTAGTACCTTTGTATAACAACATTGGTGAAAAAGAAAATAATCGTAAATTTCTTGTTCATAATTTTAGTGCATTACAATAATAATAGGGGAATAGTTTTCTCTTGTAGTAGGAGATAATAATTATCTCCTACGGACTCATTTGTATAAGTGGGGTCCACTTTCAACGGAAGAGAGAGGAAAATAGAGTGGGACCCATCTTGAATTTATGTGTGTAGGAGATAGATTTTTTCTTATGTGACATAAGAATAATAAAACCCATAATGATATTTAAGAATGAGAATAAGATTTTTTTTCTATTTAATTGTTAAGCATCTCTTCTTCTCCAATAACATTGTATAAATTAGTGATATTGTTTAAATTGACATCTTTCAAGAAAAAAAGAAAAAGATAAATTATCGCTAGGTGGTTACATACCTAAAAAGTAATCAACCCCTACTTATATCGTTTTGGTTGAAGCCGTCAGTTTTTGTTTCAGGTCATAGGTTCTCACCTTGCTGAGCAAAAGATGGGAGGTGAAGGAAGGAGTTCGAGGAAGGACAAGAAGCCAAAATCTGGTGGCTTTGAGTCACTAGGTCTGAGTCTGAATGTGTTCAAGGGAATCAGGCGCAAAGGGTACAAAGTGCCCACTCCAATTCAGAGGAAGACCATGCCCCTCATCCTTTCTGGCTCTGACATTGTCGCCATGGCTCGTACCGGCTCTGGCAAAACGGCTGCGTTTCTTGTCCCAATGATACACCGCCTCAACCAGCATCTTCCTCAGGGTGGAGTTAGAGCCCTCATTTTGTCCCCTACTAGGGACTTGGCCCTTCAGACTCTCAAATTCACCAAGGAGCTTGGTCACTTCACAGGTTTTGTTTTTTGTTTCAAATTTGCTTTTTTTTTTTTTTTTTTTCTTTCGGGAACCAACCTTGCTTTGAATCTTATTATTATTTTCAGACCTTCGAGTTAGTTTGTTAGTTGGCGGAGATAGTATGGAAACTCAGTTTGAGGAGTTGGCTCAGAGTCCTGACATTATAATTGCCACTCCTGGTAGGCTTATGCACCATTTGTCTGAGGTTGATGACATGTCCTTGCGTAGCGTTGAGTATGTTGTTTTTGACGAGGCTGATTGTTTGTTCGGCATGGGTTTTGCTGAGCAGTTGCATAAAATTCTTGCTCAGCTTGGTGAGAACCGTCAGACACTGCTCTTCAGTGCTACGTTACCCAGCGCCCTTGCAGAGTTTGCTAAGGCCGGTTTGCGAGACCCTCAGCTTATCCGGCTTGATTTGGAAACTAAAATTAGCCCCGACTTGAAGCTTGCCTTTTTCACTTTGAGGCAGGAAGAGAAGTGTGCGGCATTGCTTTATTTGGTTAGGGAGCATATTGGTTCTGATGAGCAGACATTAATTTTTGTATCCACAAAACATCATGTGGAGTTTCTTAATGTATTGTTTCGAGAAGAGGGTATTGAGCCATCTGTATGTTATGGCGACATGGATCAAGATGCACGCAAAATCCATGTATCAAGGTTTAGGGCTAGAAAGACCATGTTGTTGATTGTTACAGACGTGGCAGCTAGGGGCATTGACATTCCATTACTTGATAATGTTATCAATTGGGACTTTCCTCCAAAGCCTAAAATATTTGTTCATCGAGTTGGAAGGGTTGCAAGGGCTGGTCGTACTGGTACTGCTTATTCTTTCTTGACTTCAGAGGATTTGGCTTACCTTTTGGATCTTCATTTGTTTCTCTCAAAACCTATCAAAGCTGCTCCCACTGAAGAAGAGGTCTTGCAGGATATGGATGGAGTAATGTCGAAGACTGACCAGGCAATGGCAAATGGGGAAACCATTTATGGTCGTTTCCCCCAAAAAGTCATTGACCTTGTTTCAGACAGAGTTAGGGAAGTTATCGATACTTCTGCAGAACTGGAATCATTGCTGAAAACCTGTACAAATGCATTTCGGTTATACTCAAAAACAAAACCCTTACCCTCAAAGGAGTCCATTAGAAGAGTAAAGGATTTGCCCCGTGAAGGGCTGCATCCAATTTTCCAGAATGTGTTGGAAAGGGGGGAGTTAATGGCACTTGCATTTTCGGAGCATTTGAAGAATTTTAGGTGAGTGCCAGATTATATTTATATACTGGAGTCCTTTCTACTAAACTTTTTTTAGTTGATTGTATAGTTGCTTAGCTTTAATCATTCAATATCAGGCCAAAGCAGACCATTTTGGAAGCTGAAGGGGAAGCAGCTAAATCCAAGCATGTACAGGTAGGTTTCTACTTTCAGTTTACTATCCATATTTTCCTCGATTAAGAATTTTGGTCTAATACAATAATTTACTGTTTGATTTTATATTTAGAATACAATGTTCTAGTTCCCCCCTTCCAGTGATTAAAATCCTTGTTTGTCTTATGCATCTCAACATTTTTCATTTTAATATATTTGCATACATTAAAGTCGGATAATCATGGTGGATGATATGGTTCTTTTTGTTTGTTATTAAATCTATATTTGCTTCACTGGCTTGACACATTTTGGATTCCTTTTGAAATATTAGTTAGTGGGAAAATTATATATAAATCCCTCATTGTATTGTTTCTCCTTTCACTTAAGCTCAAGCCTTGGTTTATCTTTCCTTCTTTTCATTTATTTCTTTATCTCTCTATTTATTTAGCCCTGTGGAGTATAGGGAGTGATGTAAGTTGTTATAGTGATAATTGACAGTTTAACTTCTATATCATATCGTATTTAGTTTGATTGCCTACTCTTCTTCACTAGGTGTAAAATTATAAGTTGGCAAAAATGTACTTTAGATCTGATCCCTTACCCAGCCTTCCTTCCTTTACCCTCTTTCCTCTGTTCTCTCTATTTCAGGCATGAGTTGTCCCCTGCTTCAAATTTTTTAAAATGAAACGTATTGTGATTGATAAGAGGATAGCATTTATGTGCAATGGATTGTTTGTAAATGGCTTGCATCATTGATTATTGGAGGTCATATTCCACTTGTATGACATGCGTTGGACATAGATGCTTGTTTGATACCTCCACAACCAGATGCATGCTTGAATGTTTGTGATAGTTTGACAATTCTCAGACATGTATTGATGGCTTTTCTCAACAACAAATATGCACAATGCAAGGCTCTCCTTGGACATTTCCTTCAAGCATTTATTGAAGATACTTTTCTCATTCGGATATGAAAATTATAATTGCTTTGTTTGTAGCATATACATCCTATTATGTGTTAAACATTAGTTGCGATGATGTCATTACTTCAACATTTATCTTTTACGTCAATTTCCTATCTTGTTTTTATGGTTTGAATTTTGGTGTGTTGTATTCTTGATTATGACATGTCATGTCATGTATATTGAAGTCCTTGTTCATATTTTATTCATGTTCCATGATATATTATGTTGGAGTTTACACAGCCTTCTACCTGAAAACCCTCTTGAAATATCTGTTATGATGTGCATGTCTACATTGCTATCTTTCTGCTTTACCTTTACATTGAAAATGATGCTTAATAATTGCAGGGCCCTTCTGGCCAATGGGTTGATGTGATGAAAAGGAAAAGAGCTATTCATGAAAATATTATAAACTTGGTTCATGAGCAGCATTCTAAGAGTAACATTGAAAAGGTATGTGCCTATTGGTGTAATTTGGATTTGGACATTTGACATCCTTTTTTTAATAACCTGCTTTAATCTGTTGACTGATTGGAATCAGTGTAGTTAGTTTTATTTTTGCATTTTCTTTTCCATATATTCATTCTTGAGGATATATTTGTTTGCTCCTTGCAGGAGGAAATTCAATCAGAAATCACTCCTTCCATGGGAAAAAGGAGAAAAGGTTTTGTTCCTTTTATATGGTCATTAGACTTTCTTCAAGTATGATTGTTGTATTTTTTGGTTTGTAAAATGGGTTATGCTTCTCATGGTTACTTTTTTTAACTTGTTTTTAATTGTCTCTTATGCTAGTGTTTTATGTTGTTTGTTCTCGGTTGAGTTCCTATTTCAACCCAGGTTGTAAAAATGTGGTTAAGGTGATTTCTATGAACATCAACTTCTAGAACTTGTCATAGGCTTTAATAAAGGTGTAACATTAAGTGTGTAGTTGTTGTATAAGCGGAATTACAGTTTAAATATCAGGGTTGGTACACTTGTGAGCCATTTGTTAATATATTGTTGAAAAGCTCATGAGTGCTTGCCCAGGCTCTGATATGAGGTACTCCAGAGGCTCCTTGCATTTTGTAAGTCCGTGGTGGCTTCAGTGGGGTTCTCTTATTGACTTGGCACATTCTTATGGGTGCTTTCTTTTTTAAGCTGGTAGCATAACATAATGCAAGAAACATTGAACAACATAAAGCATTATTACATGTCATTACAATTTAAGGAAGATTAGATGTGTTGTCTGAAGAAAAAAGGGGAGATTTTAATATACCCGAATCAGGTGTCAGGGGGTACTTTTTTTATAAGTCAAGGTGCTTTTGTTGCAGGTAGAGTGGATAGATTTTGGAGCTGCTATGATGCAGAATGAGGTTGTTGATGACGTGAGGAAAAGAAGACAAAATGTAGTGGTCAAGTTTGATAAGATTTTAAAGTAGATAGGTTTTGACTCTTGGTGGAGAAGATAGATTTCAGGTTGTATATGGGTGGAGATGGTTTTTTGTGATCGTTAACAGTGAGGCTGAAGCTTGGTTTTACAGTAAACAAAATTAAAGAGAGAGAGAAAGTGAAAGAGAGAGAGAGAGAGAGGAGGAACGAAGTATGAAGTAGATTGATCACTATTCTGAATCTCAGAATAGGCAATATATATTACATCTGAGCTGAGTAACAAACCTTCACCAGACTAACCAAAATCTAACTAATCCTCTAACTGACTCAACGAATGAACACCTGTCAAAACAGAAAGCTAATAGAACAGAAAAAGGAGCGCACCTAGATTACTCTAGGTGCTGCAGTACTGAGTACAGATACAAACTACATTTACTAACTGTACATGTTATTATGCAGTCAGAGAGGCGAAAGTCCGGGATATCCATTGCGTGTGTGTCTTTGTGTTTTTCCCTCTGTATACTTTGTTGGTGGATGTACATCATGTATTTGGTCGTTTAGTCGCGAGAGGTTTCATAAAAGGAATAAAAGTGGGTTGGGATGTGATTTTGGTCTGTAATTTGCAGTTTGCTGATGAGACCATGACCATCCGTCCATGATATGATAAGAAAGTTTTTCGCATAGTTTTTAAAACCAGATCTTTTGTGGGGCAGTCTTTGTTTTTCTTGGCATGAATGTTAGTGCTCATTATCAAGCAATTGTCTTTCTAATGCCTTGTACTTTAAGGCACTAAATAACCTAGTGCGTCAACCTTATAACCTTTATTTCATGGATGAGATTGGGTCATTGTAAGAATTTGCAGGTTAAAATTTATAGAAAATTTCAAGGTTTTCTTTTACTTTCGGAATACTTTTGAGGATTTTGAGTGAAAGAAGCCTAGAAGAGGAAGGCAAATTAACAATTAATTTCTGATTATGTTTCCTTTGGTTTCAGCAGCATGTGGTTCTAAGAGAAAGCCACAAAGTTATAAGGATGAGGATTACTATATAAGTTCAATACCTAAAAATCAAGTAAGTCATTATTTGTATTACTATTTTTTATATTTATCTGGATTACGGTGGTGCATCATATGGACATATACTATGTTATCGTACTGTGTGGTGGTTGTGCTTTTGAAACTGGGTCCCATATAACATGTATCTTGATATAATTCTCAGCACATGGAAGCAGGCCTTGCAGTGAAAGCTAATGAAGACTTTGCTTCAAATAGGTAAATACTTACTTGATTAATTTCTAATCAGTACTTGCTATTTGCTATACTCTTAATTAGTGCAGAAGCAAAATGCTGGAACAGTCTAACTTTTTCTCTTTGGTGTTTAATGTGTTTGCTTGTATTTTATATTGTTACATTCAACGTGGATGATTCTGTTTCACTTGCACCCTCCCACTCTTTCATTCTATTTTGTTAGCTTTTGTCTGTTTGGTTTTGGTCCTGATGAGTAATGATATGTAATATTTTAGGTTGGAAGCAGCTGTCCTGGATCTTGTTGCAGATGACGGCACTGGCATTCAGAAACAAAGATCTATGTATCACTGGGATAAGGTGATTCTAAACAGTTACAGTTGAATTGTCAAAGAAAGAAAGAAAAAATTTATTTTAGAAATTTTATTCAAATTTTATGCAAAACTTGCCTTTTATCTCATATATAAACCCTTTGGTGTCAGAGGAGTAAAAAGTACATCAAGTTGAACAATGGTGACCGTGTTGCAGCAAATGGAAAGGTACAGTATTTATAAGGCTCAGGCTTTTATGTTGGTGCTTATATGCGAGATGAGATTCTTTTATTTACCTACCAGTCAGATTTAGGACTTAACATTTATATTTTCTATTTGCACAGATAAAGACAGAGAGTGGTGCAAGAACGAAGGCCACCAAAACTGGTATATATAAGAAGTGGAAAGAACGCTCGCACAGTAAGATATCTCTTAAGGGGACAAATAATGCTGGTGATGCTCAGGAATCAAGTTTGACAGGCAATATACTTAATTTGCTTCTCCTTTTGGTTTTTTATATTTGACGAATACTGTTTTTATTATCCAAGAAAAAAATATCGTACGAGACTGCATGGATTCTCTTATCTTGTTTCCCCGATCAGAATTATTGTGGCATTTACATGTAAAATGCTGTTATATGTGTTTTGGCTTCTTTTAGAATATACATTCAACGAATTATTTAAATCCTTATTTAAAATAAACTTGTAGAAGGATCCAAATGCTTTTAATATTTTATTACATTAGATAGTTTTCTTAGTTTTTCTATCAAGATATGGTCATACTTATAAGCATCTAAATTGGTCTCATTATGAAGTAGTAGTGAGCAGCTGACTATAGGAATAAATGGATTTACCTTTCTGCAAAAAGCATTCAATAAAAGAAACTAAATCATAGGAATGGTTGTATTATAGTGCAGTCCAAGCTGCGCTATGCAACTATTCCTAAATAGCTTTTGGAATTTGGATACCTTTTTGGTGTAAATGCTGCATGATCTCTTGACTGCAATCTTCATTGATCTACTATCATTGGTTGCAGTTCCTTATCAGATCCATTTCAACAAAATCCTAATGCTAAATAATTTTAAAATTGTCACATTTTCTAAGTCATATAAGGGGGAGAACCTGAGCAATGGTAAAACTGTTCCTTCTTGACCGAAAAGTCATGAGTTCGAATCCAGGAAACAGCTTTTTTGCAATTATGCAGGGGTAAGGCTGCGTACAAGGATTTCCTCCACCCAACACTCGCTAGTCGGGTTTAACGGGGAGTGGTTTTTTATTTGTAGTTTCTCTGCTTTCCTGTAAATAGTTTTGCATGTTGTAACTGCTGGTTGGTAATGTCAAAGATTGATGTATGGTTGTAAGATTTTTTCTTTTAGTATTAAAGCTGAACGATGAAATTTTCTGAATTCATGTTATGCAGGATCATACCGAGGAGGTCGTAGGAATTTTAAAGGCAGCAAGAAGCAGCAGTCAATGCCCAATGCTCATGTGCGTTCAGAAATCAAAGATATGGATCAAATTCGAAAGGAGAGGCAGCAAAAAGCCAACAGAATTTCTTATATAAAGAGCAAGTCTCCAAAGGGTAAAAAATTTGGCAAAAATGGGAAAAAAAGAAAAGGCCCCAGAAATTAATTATTCAACGAAAGGAAAAAAAAAGTTTTGCCATCAAATTTCTGGTTGCGTCTTAAAAGGAAATGGGGTACAAGGGATAGATAGCAAGTCACCCAAGTGATGGGAAAAGGGAAACTTGTTTATTTTTATTTTTATTTTCTTGGTTGGCTTACGAATTTTGAATGTTCAAAGAAATGTTCCTTACACAACTGCCTCTTGGTAATTTTAATCTTAATCATTTCCTTTTCTCTTTGAAATTCCCGTTTTCTTATTTTAGGTGGTGAAGGAGGGGTTTTTGGTGTATTTCTACGGCTAAGTTTAGTTTGGTGATTGTCAACTTAGGCGGTATTTAAATGGTTGTGATGAATTAAAGTTGATACCTTACCTGCTGGAAGTTGATATTAAGCTCTTCCAAGTTTACATTGATGATTAATTCAGATGAAACGGACACCATTTGTTGCTTATTTCAAATAACTTTAGTTTCAGTTGGTAATTTATGTTACAGTCGAAATATATTTGGTATTAATTTATTTAAAGATTATTACTGCGAATGATATATGGTATAAATCATAACCTTATTGAATTTAAGTGATGAACTTAAAAGTTAAAACCATAAGAAAACAGTTAAATGATAATCATTATAATCCCAATAGTAAAAGTGATGCTTTCTCAGAATGTTAACATATGTGCCTTAGTATCATTAATTAAAATCTCAAGGCCAACACGAAAAACGACGTTATTGATGTGGTTGAAAAATAATTTTTTGGGATAATGCGCTTTTAAAAGAAATCTTGTACAAAATATATATGGGATTCCTTTGGGATAATGCATTTTGCCATTTTTGAAAGAAAAAAAAAAGTGCAATGTAGCTGGAAAAAGAAATTTGAAAAGTGTTGACTTTTTTTATTTCAAAAGTCGAAAAATGTTGTACTCGCTTGAGTACAAAAGTGGTATCAAAGATAACTGTGAGTCCGGTATGATAAATAGAACTAATAAGTTATTTTAGTTACATTTTTTTCTGTTTATCTTTATTTACCACTCTCCAATATTATTAAATCAGAATCTCAAAGGAAGAGAGAAATAATAAATGTAATTGAAATTCTGATCTAATGGTAATGGAAAGTGGTAGGCAAGAAAAATAGTAGGTCGAATAATCTATTTCAATCTTTTTTTTTGGTAAGCACCTATTCCAATCTTATCTGGCCAAAGGTTGCGTTAATTTGGTTATATATTTTAATAGGAAGATATACTTACCACCAATTAAGTTTATTACTTTTTACTATCAAATCTTAAGTGTTTATTTCTATCAATCTAACAGTTATAATCTATTGAATAACACTTATCAATTAGTTATTAATTCTCAATAAATTATAATTATCATATTATTAAAATTAACGGTTAAAATTTGATGATAAGAAATGATAACCTTAACTGAAGTATAAACTTCCTTCCTTATATTTTGAGGGTAATATAAACATCATGTAATATAAAAACAAACCTACTTTCCTGCACAAACAATGGAAACGTGGGATCCACCATTTTTCTTTTCTCTTTTTTTCTATCATTTTCTCTCTCCTCACTTTTGTCTATGTAGGAAAATCACCTTGAGTCATGTTACATAATATTTCTATACCCCATATTTTAATGGGAAAATAATTTCTACTTTTAAGGCAGAATATATGTATCTGCCAAGTAGATAGATAGAGAAAAAAAGAGAGAGCATAGTTAATCATTTTATGAGTTTCTCTCTTTCATTTTCTCTCGAAGTGTGGTAGAGAAATATATATATATTTTTTTTTTGTGAAATTGAGAATTATTTTTTGCTTCAAAGACTTCTCCTATTTAATGAAGGGTTTTATTAATCTCATGTAATACATGTAATAGGAGAGAAGTTCTCTCATGCTATGAGACAATCATGTGTGGGACCCACCACTTATAGAAAGAGAAAAAAAAGAAAGATAAAAAAGTAACACAAAAATCGATGTATGTGTAGGAGAGAAAAATACTCTCCTATAACATAACATAAAAGTATATTTTCCCTTTAATGAATTATTATATTCAATCATTCTTAATATTATTTTTGAAAAGAATTTATAATCTATATCCGCTATTAATAAAATTGCCTCTCATGAACTAGGTTGGATTATTATGATAATTTATTTTCGAAACTGTACAAGTACGGTAAATTAGGTTGGATTTCATTGGCGCTCTAACCTTTGGCGCTCTCTACTCTTTGTAATTTGGCGCTGCGGCGGCTGCTACGATTGCTACACTTGTCTTCTCTTCTCTTCTCCGTTAGCTTTCACAATCATCAGGTACTCCACTCCACTCTACTTTCCTCTTTCCCCAAATTTCAAAACCCTAACTTTTTTCTACTTTATCCATAACGCAATAAATCAATTAATATGCTTCAATTTTTGGCTTTTTCTTCCTTAGATCTCTCTTTCTTTATTTTTGTTGTTGTTTATATCAAAATATTCTTGTTATTTTCAAAGCCTTGTTTGTCCTTATGTTGTTGTGGGCAGGTAAATTAGGGTTACAGAGTTGGGTAAATTGTACCTGGTTTGAGTTCGATTTTTAACTCAATTTCGTTTTGACATATTCTATTATAGCTGAAACAGGTTATGGATTCTGAAGCTTGTGCGGATCTGTGCAAAGAATCTGAGGAGAAACAGGATGAGAGTATTGGTACAATTGAAGTCAACAATGATGTTCCTCCTAAGGCTAAGGTTGTAGAAGCCACTGATTGTCTAGTTCCTATAACTCCTGAATCTGGTAGAGAGAATGGTGATCTTCAATCTCCTCTCACACTCACTGTGGTCAGGAAACAACTGAAACTAGCCTGTATTGATTCTGAACGCAATGCTAGTGGCATTGTTGATAATAATGACTATAGCCCCCAAACACCCAAGGATGGTGTTTTTGACCCCTTTGCAAATGGTCCTGATTACATGGCACGTGCACCCTACAGTAACAAGTGTCTTGATGAATCAAGGACCGGTGTTGCCCGGCAACTTATTTTTCATGTTGTTCAACAACAGAATCCTTTTCATGATGCAGAATCTCTTTCGGATGATGACATGTTTGAATCAGTATATGAGAATATTTTGCAAGTTATTGTTTCAAACCAAAGTGAGGAGGGTGTTTCTGTTCTAATGTCTAATGTAGAATGTGATTCAGTTGATTGTAAAACACCTACTTCCGCTCCCCATTTCACTGGAATTGCAGATACTTGTCCTGGTGCACCCAAGAAACCGGCTTGTAAACCAAGGAACATTCAACCGGGGTTATGCAAAAAGCTTGAATTCTGACTCAACCTAAATGGAGCATCGTTTATGCATATATTTGGACTAGTTAAACATCACATTCATTCGTAAGTTTTGTGCTGCTAATTTTAATGTTCATCATGTTCTATGTATCTCAAACAACTGCTTCTGACCCAGCTGGATGTAGCAGCTATATTGTATAGAAAACTATTGATGTCAGTTTATTTTATAATGAATTATTCTCCAGTGTTACTCACATAAATATTTCTTTATCTAGTCGTTCTGCTTCAATTTTTATTCCAAGTACGTTTTTAAATCAAGTTACTAGATTAATTTTAATAACATACATTGACTGCTATGGTTCAAGCTTGAGTGTTACTTTATCTCTATCTTACTGGTCAAATCGGTTGTTTCAGATTGGGCTTTCTATCATGATGATTTGTTTGATTATTAGTATGAATGCTGAAATAGTTATTAATTATGGAATTTCATCCCTTTGTAATCCCAACTAATAGTCAGAATGACGCTTTACTTTCTTCTCTTGTTCTTTCATCCTTCCTTCATTTAACACAATATCCAAAAAAGCAATGATCCATCACGTGAGGATAATTGGTAACATATGGGATGGTTTTCTACCCATCCTTCTGATGCTTGGGTCACCTTGTTCCGGTATGTGAGTGTGTTTCACCATTTTTTTCTTTTAATAGAAAAAGTATCATACTTCTGTTGTCACTCAAGTTTTAGTGACTTTTAGAGTCAAGAAAATTGGCTGGTTCACTTCTTATTTTTGTGTAAAGAATGTGGGTCTAGTGGCTAGGCTCCTTGTAAAGAAGACAGTGCTTCTTATCTTAACTTCTTCAGACTTGAATCTTGAGCCAGCACATGAGAAATTCTTGTAAATGCGCCCTCAAAATTGCACGGACAGAAATTTAGTTCTAGTAGAGAAAAAAGCTGATGTGAAATACTCTCTTCTTCTTTTTGTGCAAAATAATAAAAGATAGGTTAACAAAGTGTTGGTACCAGAATCCTTACTTGGAACAATTAACAAGGAATTAATTAAGACAGAGATGAATAACAACGATTTTATTAGTTGCAAACTGAGTCATACACCATCGTGACTACAACTCAGAATTATAGCAGTAAAGTAGCAAATTCAGAAAATACTATGGACTACTCCCTTCAATGGACTGGCCGATTGAAAAGGAGGTTACAACTCACACCTATTACTTACGGCCACTGAGGCATACCCTTCTCAGTGCTTTACCCAAACCTTACACAAGAATCTTCACACCCCACTCCTCTACCCGTAACTAACTTATATTTTCCCCTCTTCCTCTCTTTGTTCTCCAATATCTTCCTCTCCATTCATCGCTTGCCATGTGTCCCCTTCAGCAACTAACTGTGATTTGTCCTTACCCCTTCCTTTATGGGCCTTCCGAGTGTACACTTGGGCATAAGGCTTGAGAGAGGCCCATCAATACCTCCCTCTTCAAAATTCACCTTGTCCTCAAGGTGAAAATAAGGAAATTCAGTCCGAAAATCGTCTAAGTTCTCCCATGTAGAATCACAATCTGCCAATTCGTCCCAGTGGACTAAAATTTCAACTTGCCCATCTAATAATCGACGTGCTTTCAAAATGGCAGCAGGCTGTACCTGCAGCTCCAAATCAGCAGACAAACAGCGAGGCAAGGCCAGAACCTTAGTAGAAGGGTGAACCGCTCTCTTTAACTGAGAGACATGAAAGACAATATGCATCTTTGAATATGAAGGGAGTTCTAACCTGTAGGCCACTGAACCTATCTTTTCGGTGATTGCAAACGGCCCATAAAACCTTGGGCTCAACTTCTGTTTAATTCTCCTGGCTAAGGACTTTAATTTATAAGGATGGATCTTCAAAAAAACCTTGTCACCTACCAAAAAATTCTCCTCTCGGCGCCCCTTATCTGGCTGCAGCTTCATCCTCTGTTGTGCATGACACAAATTATTTTTTAATTCCACCAAAATAACATCTCTAGCCATCAGCCAAGTATCTACTGCAGCCACTGATGTGCTGCCAGGGGTAAAAGAAATAATAGTGGGTGGGTCTCTTCCATAGACAACTCGAAATGGGGTCATTTGAGTGGATCTATTGTAGGTTGTGTTGAACCAAAATTCAGCCCAAGATAACCATTTAGCCCAACCCTTGGGATGTCCACTAGCAAAGCAATGCAAATACGTCTCCAAGGTACTGACAACCTCAGTTTGGCCATATGTTTGGGGATGATAGGCTGAACTAAACTTTAATTTAGTGCCTGTTAATTTGAAAAGCTCACCCCAAAATTTACTAATGAAGACCCTATCATGATCCGACACAATGGATTTTGGAATACCATGTAGCCGAATCACCTCCCTCATGAAGACAGCAGCCACTGTGTGAGCATCAAAGGGATGTTTAAGTGTCATAAAGTGGGCATATTTTGAAAGTCTGTCCACCACCACCAATATGGTATCGGTCCCCTTAGATATGGGTAAGCCACCAATAAAATCAATGGATACATCCTCCCACACTTGCTGAGGGATTGGTAAGGGTTGTAGCAACCCAGCTGGCTTCAAGTGATCATATTTTTGTTGCTAGCAAATATCACAAGCTCGCACAAAAGCTGCCACATTCTTGCGCATCCCCTTCCAATAAAAAACTCCAGCCACCCTCTTTAAAGTTCTCAATTCCCCGGAATGACCACCCCAAGGAGAGGAGTGAAATTCATGAAGTATGGCAGTAATCTGTGGAGAGGAGCGAGGAAGGACCAGCCTGTTTTTATACCACAAACTTCCTTTGAGGACCTGATAAGCAGGGTAAGAGCTAGCATCTTGTAACACATCAGTAAAAAAAAATTTGGTCACGGGATCATGAAGAACTTCATCGGACAACCCTTGCAAATCTGGGCTGGTAATCATAGTGAGTTCCTTGCAGTCCATAACACGAGACAGAGCATCCGCTGCTGTATTCTCACTGCCAGGTTTGTAGTGAATCTCAAAATCAAATCCCATGAACTTTGCCACTCACTTTTGTTGTCCTTCCACCATTAGTCTTTGTTCCGTTAAATATTTGAGACTCCTATGGTCGGTTGTAATTACAAAATGGCGGCCCAATAAATAATGACGCCACTTGTACACCGCAAATACAATGGCTTTCAATTCCCGTTCATAGACTGATAACAACTTAGTCTTTTTCTGAAAAAGCCTTGCTAAGGAAGGCAATTGGGGGGCCCTCTTGCATTAAAACTGCTCCCATCCCTGCTCCGGATGCATCTGTCTCTACAAATAATGTATCATTAAAATTAGGCAGGGCCAATGTTGGCAACTTCAACATCTCAGATTCTAGAGCTTCAAATGACAACTGAGCCTCAGTATTCCATACGAAATTATCCTTTTTGAGCAGTTGAGTCAATGATTTGGCAATATGGCCATATTGTTTCACAAAACGCCTATAATAGCCCGTTAACCCCAAAAATCCGCGAAGGCCCTTCACATTCATTGGAGTAGGCCACCTTGCCACTATCTCTAATTTATGCTGGTCAACTTTGACACCCTCCTTGGAAATCAGATGACCCAAATACTCCAGCTCCTTTTCCACAAAAGTGCATTTTTTAAAATTGGCAGCAAATTGATTTTGTCGAATGATGTCCAACACTACCTTCAAATGTTCACCATGCTAGTCTATACTGGTGCTGTATATCAGAATGTCTTAAAAAAAAAACCAAGACAAATTTTCTAAGGTAAGGTTTGAATACAGTATTCATCAATGATTGAAAAGTAGAGGGAGCATTCCTCAAGCCAAAGGGCATGACGAGGTACTTATAATGTCCTTCATGCGTACGAAACACAGTCTTCTCAATATCCTCCACCCTCATACGAATTTGATTATAGCCAGATTTCAAATCTAATTTTGAAAAAATCTCAGCACCATTCACCTCATCAAGCAATTCATCAATGACTGGTAAAGGAAATTTATCAGGAATTGTTACCTTGTTTAAAGCTCGGTAGTCAACACAAAAGCGCCAACTTCCATAATTTTTTTTTTTTACTAAAATCAAGGGACTTGAGTAGGGGCTGTAACTAGGCCTGATCATACTTGCCACCAACATTTCTCTGATAAACCTTTCAATTTCTTCCTTCTGATAATATGGGTAGCGATACGGACGGATGTTAGGAATGTCCGCACCTTGCTTCAGGAGGATTTTGTGATCGCACTTCCTAGATGGCCGCAATTTGGAAGGAGGTTGGAAAATATCCTCATACTGCAAAAGCAAGTCCGCAACTTTGGGATCCCCCTCTTGAGTACCCGATAACTCCATGGCTGAATAGCCCAACTCAATATAATATCCTTCTGTCCCTTTCTTCCACGAACGGTTCATGCTCTTGTAAGAGACCTGACTATAAGACAACTCAGGGTCTCCTTGCAAGGTCACCATGCTTCCTTGCCATCGAATACACAACGATAACTTCCGAAAATTAGCTTGAATATCCCCCGGTCCTGCTAACCAAGAGAACCCCAGCACCACATCCACGCCCTTAAGACAGAAGATGTAGAAGTCTTGAATGATTGACACATTGGGAAAGACTAACAATACCCCTTGCAAATTCCCGTACCTTGGACCCGGTGTCCATCCCCTACTTCGACCCTGAATGACTTCGAACTGAGGGCTGGTATTCCTACCGCATCCACCTCATGCTCGCCAATGAAATTGTGGGATGCCCCTGTGTCCATGAGCACCATCACCCTATGGCCTTGAATCTCTCCCCATAGCTTCAAGGAACGATTGGAAATGATCCCCACCACACTCTGAATACTCAGTTGAAGAGTTTCAAGCGGTTCTGCTCCCCTTTCCTCATGGCCCAAGTCATCTTCTCCTTCGTCATCCGTATAATCGCAGACGAGCATCACACGAAGCTGTGGGTTAGGGCACACATGACCCGGACCGTAAGGTCCACCACAACGGAAGCACAAATTGCGACGCTTATGCTCCGCCACTTCTTCCGGTGATAGCCGACGGTAGTTGCTTCCCCGGCGATCGTCCGTCGCGCTTGTCGTCGCTCCGTTTTGTGGAGATGTCCCTCTCTGCTCCACCGTCGCACCCCCAACACGATTGGGATTAGAGTTTGCGTTGCTGGTTGCTGAGGAAGCTTGGGTATGGGTTACTGGGGTTTGTTGGGCTGACCCAGCTGACCCATTATGCCCCATCTATTCCCTCCCTGACCCCAGCCTTGTTAACCAATGCGGGCCTACCATTCCAATTGTGACTATTATGAAGCCCAATTCCTCCTCGGCCCAAACTCCCATCTCCCCTTCCTAACACCGTCTCACGTTCCTCTACTCTCTGAGCCAGGACCATCATCTCCCCAAGATCACCTGGAGAATGCAAACGGATCTCCGCTCGAATTTCCGGTTTCAATCCGGTTAGGAAAGCAGCTTGCATGAGTCCCTCATCCGCCTGTCCCAACGGCGCGGATAAGACTTCGAACTGTTTTCGGAACTCGGCCACCGTCCCCATCTGTTACAGCTCCATTAACGCTTCATATGGGTTACCCGAAGGTGATGCATGAAAGCGTTGTAAAACCGCCGTTTGAAATATCAGCCATTCCGCTAATGGGTACCATGGTTGCCACCATTGGAACCAACTTAAGGCCTTTCCCTCCAAGCAAATCGATGCTGTCTCTAATTGTTCCTCTGGCGGAATTCGATTGACTCGGAAGTACCTTTATGCTCAAAAGATCCAACTGTATGGGTCTTCTCCGGAGAAATATGGGATCTCTACTCTTTTCATTCTTTCTTCGGTTCTCACGGTTCTTGGGTTGGGTTCGTGGTTTCCTCCTTGGTTTCCCGTTCCCTCATCGTTTGTTCCTCCGTTTCGCCCTGCTCGAGCCAGATCTTGAAGTGTCCTCATCACTTCCACAAGATTGGCCTCAATCCGATGGATTCCCTCTTCCGTTCCTCCCACTCTAGCCTCCAAAACTTCAATTTGGTGGTCCATGTTCCTCGTTCGCACCATTCACGTTTTGTTTCCCAGAAAAGTGCTTTGATACCAAAATGTTGGTACCAGAATCCTTACTTGGAACAATTAACAAGGAATTAATTAAGACAGAGATGAATAACAACGATTTTATTTTTGGCAAACTGAGTCATACACCATCGTGACTACAACTCAGAATTATAGTAGTAAAGTAGCAAATTCAGAAAATACTATGGACTACTCCCTTGAATGGAGTGGCCGATTGAAAAGGAGGTTACAACTCACACCTATTTCTTACAGTCACTGAGGCATACCCTTCTTAGTGCTCTACCCAAACCTTACACAAGAATCTTCACACCCCACTCCTCTACCCGTAACTAACTTATATTTTCCCCTCTTCCTCTCTTTGTTCTCCAATATCTTCCTCTCCATTCATCGCTTCCCATGTGTCCCCTTCAGCAACTATCTATGATTTGTCCTTACCCCTTCCTTTATGAGCCTTCCGAGTGTACACTTGGGCATAAGGCTTGAGAGGCCCATCACAAAGAAAGTGTTGCTCCTTGTGACTGGAAAGTCACATATCCGAGTCTGGAAATAGTCTGCATACAAACAATGCTCACCTCTACCTTCGCAAGTTGGGGAACCTTGTGCACCGGGGTCTTTCCTTTTTCCCTTTATCTATCCCGGCTTACTTTCTGGTATGACTTTCGTGGTCGTAAGAGCTTGTATAAATGACAGTATTCCTAAAAAAAAGTTGATGTAAACCTGTAGCTACCTAAATTCCTGCTGCTCATTGTATGCCTTGGATGTAGCTTCAATGGTAGACCAAGTGTGCTGATTGAAAAGATTGTTCAGCCAAAGTGTATATGTAGCGAACTCCATATAACCATGCTGGGCCATTCTTTTCTTTAGCTCATCTACTATTTCAGTTCACCATTGTGGCATATTAGGATGCACCAAGGCATTAGCTCTTGACATGAGAGGGGAGACACTTCAAGCAGCTTGAGCTTGCTGCATGTAATAAAAACATGGATTGCAGAGACCAGTCAAGGTGCTGCACCCACAGGAAAAGAGGCTCTTTTTAACAAGAAAGCTGTTATCCATGCTTGTTTCTGACTTGTATCAAATGCTGGGAAGTCTTCTGGGTATAAAAAGTTCCAAAGTAATATCATATTTGGATGCCACAGTTGATCATCTCAGTTCTTTGTTTAAATCGCAAATAGTATGATCTTGTAATCTTGTTCCAGAGACAATGGAATGCAGAAAAAGGTTAAGCTGCTTGAGGAGTGGAGTTTTACATGACCCTTTCAGACATCTATAAATGATTATAAGGACAGAAAAATTCATGAACCTCGGAGAAGATAGGGAGAGTTCAAGCGCATTGATTCTGGCATAATGAAAGATTGGATCCCGGGAACCCTTGGGTCTCCAAAGGGGGCGTTTGGTAGAGGGAAAATTTTTGTTTGTAGCCTTTAAGAATGAAGTATAAGGGAATAATTTCCCTCAATTTTCAAAAATATGATTTTTATATTCAGTTTATGATAATATCCGTAAATTTAAAATTTAGAAAAATTCAATTTCCAGGAAGTATGGATTTATGAGAAACATAGAATCCTCACTGATTACCAAGGTATGTCTGCTAAATCCGTGGTGTGTATCCTATTTTCCAGTCAGTATCGTATCCCCTCCCCAGAATCCTCCTACCTGCTAGATATCTTCTCCAACCCCAACTTGGGTTTGGATCTAGTTTTAGCCTTTAAGAATGAAGTATAAGGGAATAATTTCCCTTTTTCTTTTAACATTTCTTGCTAACAAACAACTAGTATCTTATGAGATTCTCCAACCACTTCTAGCCAAAAGAGGAAGCAAGATTAAAAGCTTGAAGTCATGGAAACCCTACCCTCCATTCCATTTTTTTGAAAAGAATTTCTGCCATTTCATCCAACAAACACCTCTTTGGTTATCAACATTCAACATCACCACCCCAAAACCTTCTCGTATCTCTCTCCATATCCTCATACAAGCCATTTGTGAGAAGGATACAATTCATTGTGAACACAGGATAATTGGAAACAATTTATTGCACCGAATGTGTTGTCCCTCTAAATCGATGGTGTTATTTTTGTGTGGTATGTTTAGAATCCCAAAACATCAGTGGCCAGGCAGAATCCTCTCAATTCTTGATTGCTCGTGACATAAACCTTTTAGCGTGCTAATACTATTAGTTTCTATACTATGAGTGAAGTTCATCTGACTATACTTTTTTTTAAGCCAAGCTTCCCGAATATTCAGCCCTTTATTTTTAATTTTTCAAGGCGAAAAGAGATGGTACAACTTAAACTAATAAGGGAGGATTTGGTTGAAGATAAATTTTAAAAATATTAGGGAAATGTAATTACTAGGGATCCATAGGGAAAGTTGAATAGATGGGGAAGTTAAAAAAAAAGTAGTTTGGTTTGACAAAATTTCACCAGGGAAATATATGACAAAAAGTGTGTCAACAATGCTTTACCCAGATTTTCTCAAAAAACCACCCTCAAATCCGATTTCTAAACAGTGCAAATTCCTATCTTTTTCAAAAAGCCATCCATTTCACATGGATGAGTTTTGGTCAAAAGCCGTTGAAACAAACATTGATTTTCTAAAAATCATACTTCATTTGCCTAGGAAAATATTGAAAAGAATGGAACTAAACACCAATGGTGAATGGAAGATTCTTTATCCTTTTTCAATGAAGAGGGTCCTCTTCCCACGGCATTCCATGTTTATAACATCAACAGTGAAACTTCCTCTATCGCTTTGCCAATTGCCATGTACCTAACGTGACAAAGTATAACCTTAAATTTGGAGCAAATTTCATTAGCACACAACTAATCGCCATAGAAGAAATACATATATACATGTACTACTTTGTCTCGGACATTCTCATGGAGCTATATTCGCCGAGTGGGGTGAAATGCTGACGCAAACATGAATTTCGTATCTGCTTCCTGTTGCCTTCATAATAACTAGGTCTAATTAATATTATAAATAAATAATTAAAAAAAGAGCATGTTTCTAGAAAAAATAATTACTTTAATCGAAAATCCTCTCGAGAAATTGGAGAAAGAAAACGATTGTTTTCCAGTAATAATCTAAATTAAACACACTAAATCCTCTTATCATTGGAGATTTGGCAACGATAATACCAACATTGATTTGGCAATTGGACACCACATGTTTCCTAGGGATCCCAAGGAATGGAGATATAACCGGAATGATGGAAATCTTGACCAAATCCAATCTGTTGCAACAAGAGCTAGTTTCGAACGCCTGAAGTAGAGTTCGCTCTACCTACCCAGTGTTAAGAGAATGAAAGAAATTGGAACCGGAACCCTAAAGCATTTAAGCTTTTACGAGGGAAAAAAAAATTAATTTATTATTTTTTAATAAAAAATTACGAAAAAAAAGTCGTTTTTGAAATTAATTACAAAAATATAACAGTCAAGCACGACCTACGGGGGCATGACTGGTTGGAGAGAGACACGCCCAATTTGGGCGTGACCGAGGAGAGAGACACGCCACATTGGGAGCGTGTTTCACCAGGTGCTGCCACGTGGCACAAAAGTCAACAGTTTGACCGTGAAACTTTGGAAGTCCATAACTTTTGACTCGGGTGTCCGAATTAGGTAATGTTTTTTTATTCCACATAACTTTTCGAGATCTACGTAATGACATCTCATTTGACATATTTTGTCTCTCACAAAAAAATTGAATTTACAATAATGATATCATAAGAACGTTTAAACTCAAATTAATAAGCAGGAAATCACTGTTATGATTAGAAACATTCATAACAAAGATCCTTATTAAAAAGTTAAGTGAGTGTTTTTCATTTTATTTTGATTTTTAAGTTTTTGTTCGTGATTATAAAGTTATGTCATTTTTAATAAAACTATGACGTTTTGATGTATTTTTACCAAAATCATAAGGATCTTTATTATGAATGTTTCTAATTATAATAGTGGTTTTCTGTTTATTAATTTGGGTTTAAACGTTCTTATGGTATCATTGTTGTAAACAATTTTTTTTGTGAGAGACAAAATATGCCAAATGAGATGTCATTACGTAGATCTCGAAAAGTTACGTGGAATCAAAAAAAAATATTACCTAATTCGAACACCCGAGTCAAAAGTTATGGACTTCCAAAGTTTTACGATCAAACTGTTGAATTTTGTGCCATGTGGCAGCACCCGGTGAAACACGCCCTAATGGGGGCGTGTCTCTCTCCAACCTGGTCACGCCCCATGTGGGCGTGTCTCACGCTTAGGTCACGCTCCACATGGGCGTGTTTTTTGAAAGTAAAATGGCCTTGAAGGCCGATGCATGTAAGGTGGAAAAACAAATTTTTTCACGCGGAAACATACATGCACACAAAGATTCATGCTTTAGGACAACATGATGTTACCTTGTTTTGGCCTGATCAATCAGGGAGATCAATTGTCAGGTCTGAAGGGTTTAAACCCTCTAATGTTGATCCACACCACTGTTCGTCAATGATGCAAGAACACCTTCTTGCAAGCCACCAGATGATCACCACAATGAGCCTTGCTATGCGCCCAATTGGTGAAGGTGGAGGCTAGGTATTGTGTTTGGAAAGGTGTAGTGAACTACCCTATAGAATGACGCATGAGAGGGATGGAGAGTAGGCTAGGTTTTTATGAAAACCCTAAGGAGAAGAACCACCCAAGTAAAACATGCACACAAGAGGAAGAAAGAGTGATATATTAATCAGATTTTTCTTTCAAAAACCTTTGAATGTGGCGCACAAAATCAAGGAGAATCAAATGGAGTTGTTGCAAATCAAATCTAGCCAAAAACCTCCAATCTTATCCTATGAGACTAAGTTCAAACCTAGTCAAACTCTGATTTAAAACCATCATATGGTTACCCATTTCATGCGCAATATTCAGCCCAAAAAGGGTCCAAATATGTTGAGTATTTGCATTCAAATTTGAACCAACTCACTCACTTATTCTCTCAACTACCAAATCTGATTGGAGCTTGTTTGAATGACTAGATGACATTCATATCCACTCAAAACTTGCGCCCCAAATCAGCCCTTGGTGATCTCCAAAGATCTCCTCTTGATACAAGGGATTTGTTCCAATAAGATCTCATCTTATCCTTTAGTTATGAAACAACTTTTCATAGCCAATTCAAATTCGAATTCAAACACTTGAATTCAAATGTTCAAACATTCAAATTCAAAATTCAAAATTCAAAAAGTCAAATTTCAAATTCAAAATTTAAATTTCAAAATCCAATTACAAAATTCAAAATTCAAATTCAAAATTCAAAATTCAAATTTCAAATTCAAAATTCAAAATTCATATGTTTGATTATTAATTTAACTAATTAAATTAATTAGTAATGTCTTGGACTATCCAAGCCCATTACAAAGCTCCATGCGCCCTCCACCCTTTTAGGTGGGCTTCCAAACAGCTTCTTGGGCTAACAACCATTATTAGGCCCAATACCATTAAAGCTAGTTCATCATGACTGCAAGGTGTTAGTGTGTGACCCATTAGGTCCAACTTAGCTTCTGACATAACTGGGCTTGGGCCCAACAAGCCCACAACCCAATTAATGACAACACAGAGCACTAGCAATGCTTTGTTGTCCCAGAACTAGTCAGATTAATGACTTGATCATCCTATTGCACATATTTGGTTAGCGTATGTATTTTCCTTCGTCTCGGTTATCTTCCCATTAACCTAGGGTAAGGAAGTGTATCAACCCCTGCGGTTTAGGGTAAGCTTTATTCGAAATAGGGAGTCTTTAATTTACTGACTCTAAAGGCAGATTATCTCATGATCTCTTTTACTATGCATAGACTCCCGAGTCCCTGTAAATGTCATCCCGATTTCTCCGGTTTACAGATAACCTAATCTCTCACAGAGATTTGACGAATTCCTTCAGCTTATTACCCTAGCCATGTGCCCTTTCAGGACACGCCTAACAGTATACCTATGAGTCTCCATGTTTCAGTCAGACGAGGCATACAATCAAAACATGCCTTCAAGAACACAGTCTAGGTAATAACTTCTGGTCCAAGGAAAGACATACCCAAACATAAAGAGATTACTCTAATGACACTATCTGTGAGATTTCCTCATAGAGTCTCTTTTTGGGTCTGTTCAGTGCGAGCTATACTCTTATAGGTCCACCCACGACTTTAGCTAAGACATCTCCATATCTGTAGCTCATGAGATCTTTACCTTGTATCCACATACAAGTAGATAAGTCGTACTAGTCTTACCCGAGATCATTGATCCACAAACTCAGTGTCTCTAGACTAGGAACATATAATTAGGAATAGACATGCGATATCCTTGAATCCTCATGATCGTGATCTCATCACAGATACTCAAGAGATACCTGTTCTATTCCAAGGGGTTTATCCAATTCGTTCATATAATATTAACAATAATATCGAGACATAATATGAAACTGGATAAATAGTGCTTTTATTTATTTCCGACAAACAAAGTTCTACATCTAGTGTCCTTTATTTAATCAAAAGATTATCTCTAGGACACCCATATACTAACAAGCTCCCACTTGGCCTAGAGCCAATCAGACCTAAGTCGTATACCCAAAGCCTCATAATGACTATCATGTTTTCCCTGAGAAACAGCCTTTGTCAGAGAATCGGCCAGGTTATCGTCTGTGGGAACATAATCCATTTTTACATCATTTCTATCAAAGATTTCTCTGATCAGATGATATCTGCGGAGCACGTGTTTAGATCTTTGATGAGACCTAGGTTTCTTTGACTGCGCAATGGCTCCTGTGTTGTCGCAAAGCAACTGTATGGGCTCATCCACGCTTGGAACCACCCTTAGTTCATTTATGAACTTCTTGATCCACACGGCCTCCTTAGCTGCTTCGGAAGCAGCTATGTATTCAGCTTCTGTCGTTGAATCTGCTGTTGTCTCATGCTTGGAACTCTTCCAAGACGTTGCCCCACCATTTAAGGTGAATACGAATCTTGACTGTGATTTGCAGTCATCCTTGTCACTCTGAAAGCTGGCATCAGTGAACCCTTTCACTTTTAACTCATTATCCCCACCATAGACCAGAAACGCATCCTTAGTTCTTCTTAAGTATTTAAGGATGGTTTTGACTGCCGTCCAGTGACCCTCTCCAGGGTCTGATTGATATCTGCTCGTAATGCTTAAAGCATATGAGACATCTGGTCTCGTACATATCATGGCATACATGATGGATCCAATAGCCGAAGCGTATGGAATTCCACTCATGCGATCCTTCTCAGGCTGTGACTTAGGACATATAGCCCTTAATAGGTGTACCCCATGACTAACAGGAAGAAAACCTCTTTTCGACCCTTCCATGCTAAACCTCTTTAGCATCTTGTCAACATATGTGGATTGAGATAAACCCAGCAGCCTCTTGGATCTATCTCTATAGATCTTTATACCAAGTATAAAGGCTGCCTCTCCCAAATCCTTCATGGTGAAGTTTTCTGAAAGCCACTCTTTCGTTATTTTTAATGTGGGGATGTCATTTACTATTAGCAATATGTCATCTACATAAAGTACTAGGAAGACGACATTACTCCCACTAACCTTCCTGTAAACACAAGGTTCATCCTCGTTCTTGATAAAACCGTTACTCTTAACGACTTCATCAAAACATATATTCCAACTCCTTGATGCTTGCTTTAGCCCATATATTGAACTTTGTAGTTTTCATACCATATGCTCCTGATCTTTGATTTCAAAGCCTTCAGGTTGTGTCATGTACACTTCCTCCTTCAAGAACCCATTCAAGATGGCGGTCTTGACATCCATTTGCCAAATTTCATAGTCATGGTATGCTGCTATTGCAAGCATGATCCTAATAGATTTGATCATGGAAACTGGTGAGAAAGTTTCATCATAGTCAACTCCTTGTCTTTGACAATACCCTTTCGCCACCAACCTAACTTTGTAGGTCTGAACGTTGCCATCTGCATCAGTCTTTCTTTTAAAGACCCATTTATTTCTGATAGGAACTATTCCTTGCGGTTTAGGAACCAAGGTCCATACCTTGTTTTGATACATCGAATCCATTTCAGAATCCATGGCTTCAAGCCATCTAGAGGAGTCAACATCCTTGACTGCCTCCTCGTAGTTACTTAGTTCATTATCCTCGACAGTTTGCTGATTCTCAATCACAAACCCATATATCTCAGGTGGATGGATGACCCTCGTAGATCTACGGAGTTGTGTGTTTACTTCTCCATTGGAGAACGTCGCCTGCGGAGCAGACTCGGGTTCCTCAATTTGTTCTTGTGGATCTTGCACTTCTTCAAGATCAATCTTACTCCCACTGCCTCCTTGAGAGATCAAATCATTCTCAAGGAACTCAACATTCTTTGACACAAACACTTTGTGTTCTTCCATGGAGTAGAAGTAGTATCCCTTAGTACCTTTAGGATACCCCACAAATAGACATTTAGTACTCTTAGCACTAAGCTTGTCTGATGTCAACGCTTTGATATAATCTGGCGATCCCCATACCCTGAGATAACTCAGGTTGGGTCTCTTACCACTCCATATCTCATATGGTGTGGTCTGAACAGATTTAGACGGTACCCTATTTAGAAGGTATGTCGTTGTATCTAAGGCATATCCCCAAAACGATTTTGGAAATTGAGTCTCACTCATCATAGACCTAATCATGTCGTACAAGGTCCTGTTTCTCCTTTCGGAGACACCATTTTGGTGTGGTGTGTAAGGAGCGGTAAGTTGTGAGAGAATTCCATTTTCTCTCAGATAATCCTGAAACTCGTGGCTCAAATATTCACCACCACGATCTGATCGTAATGTCTTAATCATCTTGCCACGCTGTTTCTCCACTTCATTCCTAAACTCTTTGAACTTTTCAAAAGCTTCAGATTTATATCTCATTAGGTATACATACCCAAATCTCGATTTGTCATCTTTAAAGGTAATGAAATAGGAATATCCACCTCTAGCCTCAATAGACATTGGGCCACATACATCAGTATGAATGAGTTCTAATAACTCACTAGCCCTATGACTCTCAAGCCCTTTGGGCTTTTGTCGAATCATTTTCCCAGCTAGACAAGATTCACACTGTCCATAGGATTCCAAATCCTTGGAGTCCAGGTATCCATCTCTATGCATCCTAGACAATCTTGTTTCATTTATGTGCCCTAATCTACAGTGCCAAATATAAGATTGATTATCCGTCCTAGGTCGTTTTACATCTATATTGAGCACTTCATTTCCCATTTCCAACACATACAATCCATTTATTAAAGAATCAGTACCGTAAACAATATCATTCAAAATGATAAAAAATGTACCATTCCTAATACTGAAAGTATAACCATATTGTTCTAAACAAGAAATTGAAATAATGTTTTTAGAAATATTCGGAACATAAAGACAATTATTCAAATGCAATAAAAGGCCCGTAGGCAAAATAAGGTCAGCATCTCCAACTGAATTAGCAGCAACCCTTGCTCCATTACCAACGCGGAGATCCACCTCGTTTCTTTCCAATCTCCTTGGGCTCCTAAGTACCTGCAACATATTGCAGATATGAGAACCACATCCGGTATCCAATACCCATGAGGTTGGATTAGCACAAGAATAATTTATCTCAATCATGAAAATACCTGAGGCAGAAGCATCACCATGCTTCTTGTCCTTCACATTGCTCAGGTAGTCTGGAGAATTCCTCTTCCAATGGCCTTTCTTGCCATAATGGAAGCACTCAGCATCACCCTTGTCCTTAGGTGCCTTCTTACCCTTCTTTTTGCCCTTATTCTTCTTGGATTTTCATTTGGGCTTAAGGGAGTCACCTTTTGCAGGCTCCTTACCCTTTCCCTTGGCCTTGCTAGGCCCACCAATCAAAAGAGCCTGTGTCCTATCCTTCTTGATAGACACTTCAGCAGTTGTTAACATGCTTAACAACTCAGGCAAGCTCACTTGCATCCCATGCATATTGTAATTCATTATGAATTGACTGAAGGAAGGTGGAAGTGAGGTGAGGACTAAGTCATTACTTAGCTCGGCATCCATGATGAAGCCTAGGTTTCCTTGAGATGCATGATAATAGAGGGAGCATCCATATGCTCATGCTGCTTTTGCAGTTCAGGCGACATGGATGCCAACATGATGCATACTGCCATCACATTGTCATCCAAGTGCTGTTGGTGGGTTGTGAAATCAAATCCCGCAAACCCTTCTTCCCCTTCCCTAGGAGCTACGAGTATTCCAGCATCTAAAACGTAGGCAATCTTTTCGGCCCTAAGAACAATTCTTAGGTTCCGATACCAGTCCATAAAATTTGAACCGCTCAGTTTATTCGTATCGAGTATTGAACGCAGTGACAGTGGATTAGTCATACTATAAGCTGAAAAAGATGTAAAGATAGTTTTATTTAATATACGGTTATGTAGTTAAAAACAAATTATTAGAGACTTTAAATAATTTGCCCCTCCCACTATTTTATCTAAGTCAATGACCCTTACTATTTGACTTAGGATTAATCTACTTTTAGATTTTACCTTAGTGGGATTAAGAGTGCGATTATTTATTTTAATCTCCGTCTGAGACCGCAAGATTAATTTAAATAATGGGTTGATATTTATCAACAGTATCTCATACCCTCTCTTAACATTAGGTTGACAACTCTTTGTCACTTAGTGGTGCATCTCATGCAACCAACCTAGCACCGTTACCCTAAGCACATAAGCCTGGTTGTGCCTGCAACTTATGTCTTAGTTAAGCATTAAACCAGCACCCTAAGTGTCTTACACTTCAAACATTACTCTAGCTCAACGAAACAGTGGGTCCAACTAAGTTGTGGAGCACCACTATGTAGAAGAGGTTTGAGTAGCATTAGTGGTTGGAGGTAATCATACGCTTAATTATTTATTCCTTTTAAGGGTTCCTTTTATTTTAGGGTTAATTAGGTCTCATCAAACGCATGTTGGAAGCTATCATGCTAGTCGTAACCTATGTCAAACATCTATCGGTTTACACTAGTCGCTATTGGACAAACATAATAACCATACAAAACGCGGTTTGCCCAATTCATGCATACTAGACGTTCTAATCATACATGCAGATAAAAAGTTTATATTGAGATAGTCATGGTGCTCGCGTTTTTTGTCCATTTTGCTTCTTTAAGCAACGGCCGCTTGTCATCTATACGCCATTAGCCTAATTCTCTAATTACACATAATTAAAGAAACTCCAAAACATCTTTGGAGGGACAAAATTACAAAAAATTAAATTACAAATTACACTTGTAAATTAAATAGCGCAATTACTATGCATAGATTCCCGAGTCCCTGTAAATGTCATCCCGATTTCTCTGGTTTACAGATAACCTAATCTCTCACAGAGATTTGACGAATTCCTTCAGCTTATTACCCTAGCACTGTGCCCTTTCAGGACACGCCCAACAATATACCTATGAGTCTCCATGTTTCAGGCAGACGAGGCATACAATCAAAACATGCCTTCAAGAACACAGTTTAGGTAATAACTTCTGGTCCAAGGAAAGACATACCCAAACATAAAAAGATTACTCTAATGACACTATCTGTGAGATTTCCTCATAGAGTCTCTTTTTGGGTCTGTTCAGTGCGAGCTATACTCTTATAGGTCCACCCACGACTTTAGCTAAGACATCTCCATATCTGTAGCTCATGAGGTCTTTACCTTATATCCATATACAAGTAGATAAGTCGTACTAGTCTTACCCGAGATCATTGATCCCCAAACTCAGTGTCTCTAGACTAGGAACATATAATTAGGAATAGACATGCGATATCCTTGAATCCTCATGATCGTGATCTCATCACAGATACTCAAGAGATACTGTTCTATTCCAAGGGGTTTATCCAGTTCGTTCATATAATATTAACAATAATATCGAGACATAATATGAAACTGGATAAATAGTGCTTTTATTTATTTGCGACAAACAAAGTTCTACATCTAGTGTCCTTTATTTAATCAAAAGATTGTCTCTAGGACACCCATATACTAACATTTCTCTCCATTGGAACACGCCCCATGTGGGCGTGTTTGACTGCTATATTTTCGTAATTAATTTCAAAATGACTATTTTTTCGTAATTTTTTAATTAAAAAAGCAATAAATTAATTTTTTTTTGCCCTTCTACAAGAGAATTTAGTTTTAGTTTTCAGCTTTGCGGTAGGTGTATAGTAAAGCTATAAGATATGCTCAGATGGATCAAAGCATAATAAAGGCTCAAGAGATGAACGGAGAAATAGAAGAAAGGAAAAAAGAAGCAGCTTGGGACATTGGGATAGTTTCTTTCTGCACAAGAGGCTCAAATTTTGAACTATAAATACCAACATCTTAAAGCCTGAGTCAATTAGAATATGTTGGAGAGCACCAATACCTTAATAAAAGAATAAAAAAAATCATCGAATGAAAGGAATCTCCTGTAATTGCATAACAATAAACACAAATAGCAGAAACAAATGGAGGTTAGCTTAAAGAAGGAAGCATTATGGTTAAGTAATGAAAATGGAGATGATAGTAACAAATAAATTCCCAGCAGCAGCAAGAGAGAGAGGAGAGGGGGATACAAATCGCAATTACAAATGAAACAAAGTGAATTATGAGCACATTAATTAAAAATTAAAATAATACTTATATAGTATATTACTCTAGACTTTAGGTTCACTCCTAAACTGAAAATGTATAATCAGAGTTTTGTCTTGTATTGACACTCTTGGTTCCCAACCGTTCTATTGGAAATATTAACAGCAATATCACAAGATGTGGAGGTAACCACATGGACTTTGATAAAGCCTAAGATTCTGACTTTGCCAGAAAGTCTCACAAAAGTGTTGAGAGGCAATGTACCAGATGTGATATCAGAGTAAAGCTGGGAATTGGAGAGCAAACGGTCGGCCATAATGGTGAGGGTGAGGTTGAATCCCTTGGTCTCGCCGGCAGAAATCTCTCCGGCAGAAAGAGGGACTTCCCCTATCAGCTGCCCTCTGTAATTGAGTTCGGCAGTACTGTCTGAGTACTTGAATCCCACCTTATTCGGGTTCTTCACTGAGAGATCAACGTCCAGGGTCACGTTTAAATCTACACTTAGTTTTGCTATATCCAAGCTCACGTGCAAGTCATCTAGTTTCACCGAGTCCACTGTGTTAACGGGATGCTTAGCTTTGAACACTGTCAATGCTAGTATCACTATTAGTAATATAATTGCAATCACAACACCTGCCACCGTCACGCACACTTTTCTCCCTTTACCAGATCCTGCTTTCATTCTGTTTTTTCCTTCTTATCAATCTGTATTGTCAAGCAAATGGGTAGTTTCAGTTAAAACAGATACAGTACGAATCATGATATACCTAGTATTGATATCATACCAAATATCTTACTTTGAGGCATAAAAATTTCTAATTTCGGCTTCTTACATGCATGTAATTTGTAGGGTAAACGTAACAAGTTACTGTGTTGTCTCTTCAGTGATATGCCCAATTACTATATCAAATAAATATAGTGCAGTAGTTTATAATCATAGTTTTTCTTTTCCTTTGTATTGATATCTCTAACAAATGCAAAAGTCATAACTTAATTTATCTTTATTAACTCTAGTCTGCACGACTCGAAATTTTTTATACAACTAATATTTTTACGACACAAACCACACCTTTAAAAAGGATGCATAGTGGTTTAATATCAGTAAGGAGTGCACAAAGGAGTTGGGTTTAAACTTTCAAGCCACTTACGACAGTTGAAAAGCAGCTATTATTGAGTAAACCTTGCTTCTAAACCAAAAGATGGATCCCAAATCCAAAAGAGAGAAAGAAAAGAACCGTTGAGGAAGAAGAGATAAATCATCATCAATAAAACCAAAATATAATCTAATAGCTAACCACTAGATATATCAGAAAAGTAAGCTACAGGCAACATAAGCACATTAGTAATGACTAAAATGCAGAGCATTTACCTAGTAAGGAGATGTAACGTGAGGAAGTTTAGTCACGTCTTCTGACCCGATTGTACTTGAAATAAACATAACAGAGTATTATGTTAAAGATTAAATGAAATCAGTTTAATCCTTATAGTTTTTATGTATATTAAAGAACACATTAGATTATAGGACTAGCACCGGTCAATACTTATACTTGTATTACTTATCCAAGTGCATGATTACCAAGAGGAGCTGAAACTCCTACCACCAATTTTTATTTTTAATTTTGTAAAGAACCGAAGGGCCAGCTTGGCTCAGCATTAAGCTTGCCTGCCGTGGTGTGTGTTAGGTCGCGAGTTCGAATCAGCCTCTCTGCGAAAAGCAGGGGAAATGCTGCCTAGAGTATTTCCTTCCACGGACACTCACGAAGTAGGTATTTGAACTGGGTCGGCTCGGCCCTTTTTTATTTTTGTAAAGAACCAATTCAATCCAAAAGTTTAAGCTATTAAGTGAAGGTTGGTTTATATATTTCTCTAATATTCCTTCGTAAGAGAGCTCATTTGGGCTTGAAAAGTTGATGATGCATCAGCCGCCTAAAAAATTCCACAGGATCGAACCGGACACGAGACTCTCATAATTCAGATAAAATTGGTATGTAAATTCAAATAACCTCCAATAAATTCTCTAACAATTATTTTTCTAAGGGAGAAAACACAGAGGGAAGACCATCATTGAATACAAACAGGGCCTCAAATATCTATATCAATTGTGCAGAGAGCAGCAGCAGCAGCAGATATTAACGACAGAAAGAGCTAACACTAACAATAAATTTGAGAAAGGAGGTCAATTAAAAGGCAGAAACATGATCTGTTTGAATATTGACTCCATAACGTTGTTGGCACTTGGCAGTGATAATATACCTGGGAATTGAATCTTGAAATTGAGGTTGTCTGATCAACCGCAAATTGAATCTGCTTCTCAAAGGTGAAATCTCTCTAAATGCAATCCTAATTCAAGTAAGGATCAAGACTCATATTAAAGTATTGTAACTAAGACAAATAATTCAGAAACCCTAAAGGCACGACGCACCTTCAACTGGGAATTGATGAGAGAGAAAGAGAGTGAAAATTTATGAATCACAAAGAAGAGAGATGGTTCAATGCAATGGATATGTATTGTTAATGTGAGTCGCACTCTTTAGTAGTCATGGTCAAAGGAGTAAGGAGTACGTACAGGGAATACCCAAAGATTTACTGCTATGGCCAGTATGGGTATGGGTTATTAAATGAGTATGGGTATGGGTTATTAAATGGGTTTACAATCTGTTTAATGGCTAATAACCAGCCATTTAAAGCAGAGTTTATGAGAAGAACGTTTGACATTGGAACATATACTTCCAGCCTTTTTTTTTCTTATATTAAGTCAACCATTGATAGATATATTTAATAAATTTTTAAATATTGTTTAATACATAACTTACTTTTCAATACATGTTTAAGATTCTTTAATAACATACCTTAAATTTTGTTTAAGTATCATAGTTGTCGGTAGTTGGATCCTTCCTCTTGCGTGGATAAGTGATTATGTAGTCGTATTATTTGTTCACAATCACTGAACTTATGTATTTTTTTTTCTATTAACTCATCATCAATAAATGATTGTGATCAAATAATATAATCAAATCACTACTTTTCTACATTAGAAAATCCAAATCCAAACTTTTATCTCGCAAAACACACAAATTCGATGTGACTCGGTGATTGTAAGAAGAAAATAAAAATTGACGATGATAACAATAAAAGGGAAAAAAAATGCCTATGAGAGCACCAAAACTACCCAAACAATAAATTGTTTTATACTTTGATGGCCATTTACTTAGCAAGAACTGGAAGGGGAAAAAAATTGAGTTTAATTTCTATAAATAAGGTTTTATTTGATAAACTAAGATTTTAAAACGTAACATAAGAGTCTGGACTTCAAAATAAGTTAACATTTCCTTCGCTTGAACTTTCTTTTAAAAAATATGAGTGCTTCACAGTTTTTTGACTTTAGATATTTAACTTGTACAGGTGTCCATGAATAAACAGAGATTACTTGTGCGTATTGCTAAACGCGTTTTCCTTTATTGGTGCTGGAAAACAAGTGCATGTACGTGTTCGGCTGTTCCCCATTAGAGCTTTCCACGGCAAAGGTTGCGGTCTGTTCTAGCTGTTGACATATATATATATATATATATATATTATTTCATTACAATTTTTTTTTTTCACATAATAGGTGAGTAAAAGTTAAAGTTATCATTTATTGTGAATTAATAATTAATTAATAAGTTTAATTTGAAAAAATGATAACCGTTGATTGACGAAAATTAACGGTGATAAGATATGGTTGTAAGAGATTGTAAAAAAAAAAAAAATTGTAGTTATGATAGTAGTTCTATATGTAAAAAAAAAAAAAAAAGTATTATCATGTGAAAAAAGTGGTCATATTATTTGATCACAACTTATGATTGCCCCACATGACATGGTCATGTTAGTTAGCACATGATTTTTTCATACGAGAACAATTAAATTAAAAATAAAAATAAAAAATAGTATTGTTAAATTTATTTTATTTTATTTTTAAAAAGAAAGAAAAGAAAATAAACAAATTATCTAATAATATGGAAAAATGCTCCACGCCCTCCTTGTCCGTTTTATCCAATTATTGGATAAAAGATGATTGATTGCTTGGACTATGAAACGCATGTTCAAGCAGAATATGATTACGAGTATTAAACATGAATGCATTTAAGTAAATGAGTAGCTTTACAATATAGGTAGACATTTAATGATTATCTATTATGTACAGCTAGGTTGCCTGCTTTAAGTTAAGCTGAAGATTAATTACATGGATAATCTGGAACTGGACAAAATGGCTTCAAAGTATACTGTGTTCCAGTTACGTGGTTTTTCCTCTCAATGGTTTGATAATCTGAAATGAACAGAGTAAAGTTTCATCGACGCACATGAGTGCACCCGCATTATTGAACTCTCCACAATAGTTTGGCGCCGAAAATATGGTAACTAGCTGCCTGTCTGCGAAGAATTGGTAGCCATCTTCAACAACCTACGCAAAAGGAAACAAGTTTAATTTAGTGTCTTAAAAGTGAAAAGCGTTGTTTTATTTTGTTTGCGTAAATAACCAATTCAACCCAAAAGTTTAAGCTGATATATAAGGTTATATAATGGATGGACAATACGACTCACCTACCTATGTTAAAAAAATCCCGTAAGACTTTTCCAAAAAAAAAATTTCCTTAAGACTTGATTAATTATTAATTAAATGAAAATGATAAGGATTGAACCGTGATATCAAAGCTCTAATACCATATAAAAAACCCATTAATTGAATTAATTAAGTCTCATGGAATTTCTTAATACATGTAAGTGAGTTTGTATATGTTCCACTCTTGAAGCCCTAATGAGTTCTCGTATAAAAGAACGTATTAGAGTTAGGGGTAGGACACTGTAACAACTAACAAATGTTAATATCAATATTACTACCAATCAATTTCACCGTTAAATCAAATATGTTGATCCAATGGTTGTATTTATTTTCATCTTTATATGGTTATGATTATGTAAAAGCATTAAATATAGAAAATCATAACCATGCAAATATGAAAATAAGTATAAAGTATTAAATATGAAGAATCATTTTCACCAAAAAAAAAATAATTATAATCGAAAAATCATAATCATAACGGTGAAATTGATTGGTAGTAACATTAATAGTAACACTAGTTAATTGTTATAATATCCTTCCCTCTATAGTTATATGAAGTGAAAAATGTTTATCACATTAATCGTAACATAATATCCTTCGACCCACACAATTATAGTTATGTCAAATAATTAATTTTCACAACTATAGTTATGTCAAATAATTAATTTAATCTCATCCCACAGCTTAATCAAAAGAATGAAAGGACCTAACCTGATGAGCGCGGCATATAAGATCGAGATCGTGTTTCTTCAAGAACTCAGATACTTTATCAGGTCCGAAAGTGTAGGAAACACCCCTATCATTCTCACCCCACCCTCTGATTTCTCTATCTGGATCAGCCCAAAGGAGGTCACATAAGAGTCCCTGATCTGGCACATCAACTGGCCTTTCAATGGCTTTGATTTGATCCAAACTCTCCATATCAGGGGATAGGCCACCATGCATGCATAGGATTTTCTCATCGATCACTGCAGCTACGGGCAAACAGTTGAAGCAATCCGTGAATATCTTCCAGAGACGAACACTGAATCTGCGCTTGCACTCGTCATAAAAGCCATAGATTCTGTTAATAGAAGCACATTCATGATTTCCTCGAAGAAGGAAAAAGTTTTCAGGGTATTTGATCTTGTAAGCAAGGAGGAGGCTTATTGTTTCAACACTCTGTTTTCCTCTGTCCACGTAGTCCCCAAGGAATAGATAATTCGAATCAGGCGGAAACCCACCATACTCGAACAGTCGCAACAGGTCTGGATATTGCCCGTGTATGTCCCCTGAATCAAACCAAGTGTTAAACGACATGCACCTTTTTTTAAAAAAAATTTTTAATATAATGATGACATTGAAGTTCAAATTTACAATTTCATACAACACTTGCGTGAGAAAGGGGTGGCAATTCCGTTCAAGATGACACGTTACAACACGAATACACCCAAACATGATATTTTTTTTTTTTTCGAGTTGACATGATCTGAATAACTCGAAAACTCATAATATATCTTTTATTATATGAGTTGACAAAACACAATACGAATAATGTAAATCCTAAATTATGTTATTTATTATGTGGGTTAACACAACACGATAAGATACAGATAACGGGTTTATTATTGGAGGTTATGAATTTGAGAGAGAAAGATTTAAAATACTTAAAGTATTACATTAAGAGATATCAAGTTTGGATCCTCTTATTTATTTTTTTTAATCTAGAAGCTATTTATAAGCATAAGTTAGGCCAAACAGGTTTTGTGAAAAGCTCTTATCATGAAAATCATTTTTTTATGAAAGAAAAAAACTGAAAGCTAAAAGCTCATAGGAGGGAGAATATCTTTGGTGCATCAAATGTACCGAACTCGGTATATTTTTTTTCCAAATTTAGAAAACATTTCACCACTTTTGAATTTTTTGTTTCTCGCCATATTACAAATTTTACCAAATTTGGAAAAAAGATGGTACATCTGATGCACCAAAGATATTCTCCCTATGAGGAGCTTTTTTTAAGCTCTTATCTACTTTTCTTGAATTGTGTGTTTTTTTTAAATAAAGAGTTAAAAAGATATAGAGAGAGATAATTTTATGGAAATATGTGCATTTAAGTAGCTTTTAAGCTAAAATTTTTATGTAATTACCAAACAACTTGTAACCTTTATTTTTAAGCTCTCTTTTTTAGCTTTAGCTTACAAGTAGTTTATAGCTTAAAGAAGAGAGGATCCAAACAGGCTCTTACTTTCAGCTTAAGAAACAATAGAAATAATGCAAGCTATTAGATTTCAGCCCATATGAGCCCAAATAACCATACTTTTATATATTGGACTTATATATGAAAATATTATTAAGTTATATTATTAATATATCTAACATTTATGTCATGACTCAGATAATTTGTAAAAAAATTAATGCTGATCAATTTCAGGTTCATAGGTGGACACACGATTACAAAATGAAATTTTTCGGGTCAATTTTTGTCAATTCAAATACAACACGAAATGAAATGAACACGAAAGTGCCATGTTGAGTTCGGATCGTGTCATACATTGCCACCCGTATGTAATAACTTTGTAAGTTATGACAAGTTGTAAATAAAGATGATGAAAATTGAAAGGTGATCATAATCTATATAATAAATATTTAGGTACATAAAAGAAAACAGATTATATATTGTTTTAAGAGAATAAAGTTGGAAATACCACAAACGTTAATGGGAGCTTCCAATTCGAGAAGGATAGGCTGGCTGAGGAAGATTTCTTTTGCAGTGATGCAAAGGTTGCGAATTTCTGACTCTACCAGTTGAATCCGCTTCCCTCTGTTCTTTCTTGCTTCCAAAAGCCTCTCTATCAACCCATCCAATCCTTCCATTCCCCGATTCCTCTCTTATCTGATTTTTATCTCCTCTTATAAAAAATAAAAATATTATTCTATTGTTTGATTTCTCTTACCAAACTCATGAGCGTAGATGACAGAATGCGAAGCCGGAGAGAGGCCAAAAAGGATTGTATTTTTATGGGTTAAGAGTGATATAGAAAGAAATGTTGCAAAAATATCGCAAATTTTGGGATATATTTGGGGTATGGTAAAAGCTGATTTTGTTTTATCAATTTGACTTTTTTCAATGGTTGAGAAGCTGAGGAATGGAAGGCAGAAGAGGCACCATGCCTCATCCACTAAAATTAGGAAGGAGGAGGAATCAGTTTCATGTATTTATTTAGTACTCTGTCTATCCTCAAAAGGACTTGAGTTATCATTGTAGAATGTGTTGGTTTGCTAATAAAGAAATCTCATTATAAGCACCACATCTGGATGAAATGAAACCATTACATGGACGTCAAGTTTGTACTCATCATGGTTCTTGATTTTATCATTTGAAAAACAATATTCGTATTATTTTATTTTTCTACTATCATCTACTATAATTATGTATTCTGAAAATTACATAATTATAATATTAAAGTTATTTCTTTTCTCTCTTCACGTCAACTGTCAGTCGATAAATATCTAAAGAGAGAAAAAAAAAATTCCAAAGAATACATAATTATAATAGATGGTAATAAAAAAATAAGATGGTATGAATATCTCCTTCTTTTTATTATTTAGTTTATAATTTTTATTAGTGGTACAAACATCAAATTTTATTTAATGGTAAAAATTATTTAAAAATATATAAAAAGGGTATGTTGGAACAATTATTCATTTATGCCCATCCGAAAGGTTTTTTTACTGAGCTTTATTCACATCATTAACAATAGATCACAGATTCACACATCAAAGTTACATAACTAATTTAAAATTTTAATTTTGATATAATACTATAATGATGTGTTATCAAATTATTTAATAAGTTTAAAATTTATATATTTATTAATAAAATCAAACTTAATAAATAAAATTTTAATACAAAATCAAATAAATACTAACATAATTGTTTTATAACAGTGTATCAAAATTAAGCTCTAAATTAGAAGTACCACTAAGAAAACAATACTATATCTTTGAGGACATAAAAAAAAAGACTATACAAAATTTATTTATAAAAAGAAACTATATTTCCTTAAAAAAAAAACATTAAAAGTCTCAGTGAAAATCTCTTTTATCTCTCCCTTCTTCTCTAATCTCTATCTCTCGCGCTTTTGTATCACCTTTTTTCTCCTTCTCTCCTATCATCTAGTGTTCCTTATCCTTAGGTTAGGTGGTTGTCTAATCCAATATCTCAAATTCTAACACCAATTATTAAGTCATAGCAATTTATTAGTTGCGATGTGTATAAACTACAATAGGTCCACAAAGAGTTAAAGCCCATAATAAGTCCAAGTATATACAGGCCCTATGAAATGCGCAATGTCACCATCGTGCAAAGGACCCAAAGGCGGAATGGCATCATTGCGTCTAACCGTCTTATATCACTTAAAAGTTAAGGAAGGATGTGTAACAAACTAAGATCCACCGCGCTATAAGCCAATACATGAAAAACAGCTCTAGTTTGCCACCACTCTAAGAAGGCAATCCAATATATAGATATATAGTCAAAAAGGCATCGACAGATAAGTCTGCAGCCCATAACGACCAATAAGAAGGCATACCACCTACCAAAGGCAGCATAAGACTTGCTATATAAACGAAGGGTACAAACCCATGTATGATCATCTAATTCCAATAAGAATATAAGCCTAGCATTGATACTGACTTGAACGTCGAAGTGTCATTGCAGGTATCCCAAGTCAAATCCATTGCGCCAAGGAAGCTCAACATCCATTAACAACATAGCAGACATCATTAGCCCATGAAACACGTCACTCAATCCAAAGTCTTCAATCTTCAAGTGTGTATGGTCTAGCCCAGTTCATATTGTATTGGACAGATGCAGTTGTAATGCTTTTATTATTAATTTATTTTATTATTAAATAACAATTTGAACCATTTTTCTATTCAACTACTATAATATATCTCAACAAATATAAGAAACAAAAATTCTAATAAAATTATTTAAGAATATTAATTTTTTAAAAATGAGTTTAAAACATTTTAAGACATATTTTCTAACAAAATTTTAGAAAAATCACATTTTTAAACAATTTCATTAGAATATGGATTTCTTGATTTTGTTAAGATGTATTGTAGTTGTTCAATAGAAAAATAGTTAATTTTTTTGTAAAATAATATGACAAAATTTACATTTAATATACAATAAATATAATATCCAGAGCATTACAACTAATAAATTGTTGTGGTTTAGCATATGTCAAAAATTAATGAACGTTGTGGGCTAACATTTTAAAACAAATATTTTCTAAAACAAAATTGAGAGAAAAATCCAACACACATTTTTCAAAAAACAGATTTAAAGGTTACATTGCGTTGGGAATTTGGTTTAACTATTAAATTCGTTGGATTACGTATTTTTTATTGAGTTTAATATAAATATTTGAATATCTTAATTTTTTTGCTAATTTATAATATTATAAGTTTACATTCATTTTTTATTAAATTATTAATATATAAATACAATATACACCACATAAATTAAAAATATTACATATCAAAATAAATTGAAATTAACATTTTTTATAATTAAGTTGAGTGTCAAAAATTAATGTCACGTGTTACATAGATTGCAAGAAATTCAACGCTCCCACAAAAAAATAATTTCCCACGCATACTAAAATAGAAAATTGATTATACCAAAAAAATAATAATAGAAAATTGAGAATTTTAAAACCCTAATGGAGTAATCAGTAAGCATCCTTGAAATATAAACATGATTTAAATGGACTTTTGTCCTATAATCCGTGGTAACGCCACCACAATTTCGGACATTCGGATTTCCCTTCCAATGTATTCAATTTTTCTTAAACGTAGGATCCTCCTCGTTACCTAACTCCTCACAACTCTCTTTTTCACTTCCTTCCTCATAGTTATCATCAAAACTTTATTTGATACGACTTATCTGCACCACAGTGACTTCTAACGCTCTAACAGGAAATAATGCGCCCAACGAACACGAACCCAAATTTTTAGCTCCACGTTAGCCCTAACCTTGACTCCTAGCCTATTACACTTACATCCACCAATGGGTGCGCACAAAGATTTTTACACCAAAATGTCTTACCTTGGGACATTAACCACCAAAGACAATCACACACAGGTAATAAATCAAATAGGGAAACTCTTCTTGTTAACACTAGCATTTTTTAAAAAAATTGCTGCCACAACGAGCGCCTAAAAAAATAACACTGCTATAAAATAATTAAAAAAGTTGATATCCTCGCTGATCTAACCACACCATGATCATTATAAATAGCCCCCAAAGGACACAACAGTGTGTGTATGTTTGTGTATCGTTATTAGCCTATTTTGAATTCCAATAGCTTATACTTGTACTGATTATCAATTTTCATTGGGATAATATCAACGTCAACATGGTCTTTACCAAAACCATAGGTATCGCCCATACAGTGACCATACACCCTATAAGGGAACATAGTGGGCTTATAGATTCTAACGGTACACTTTCCGTCAATGCTTCACTCTCATACTCCTTGATAGAAGCTTCCTCATCATCACTTCATTTGATACGACTTCTGCACCATAGTGACTTCTAACGATATTTCTACTAAGTTATAATGCGAAACTGGACCCGAGACTCCTTTGAAAAACTCCGTTCTCCACTCCCAACCTTTATCCTCCTAGCCTATATGCACTACTAACGCATGATCTTCAGCTAAATATTAATTTAGAACTTAAACTAGATGCATATAGGCTTGTGGTTTGCAAGCTGTGGTTCAAACTTCCATGTAAAAAATCAAATATCACTTCTTGTTAAATCCTAACTACCAAAAGAGGGAGGATATTTTGACTACCAAAATTTTCCACTACCAATTTAATCATCTTTGGATCAATAAGAGAGAATGTTAAAAAATTTATTAAAAGAGAGAAAATGTTGATCCAATGGTGATTAGATAGGTAATAAATTGGTAGTGAAGAATTTTGATAATAAAAATATCCCTCCTCCTACCAAGAGGGAGGATATTTTGACTACCAAAATTTCTCACTACGAACTTACTACCAACTTAATCATCATTGGATCAATGAGAGAGAATACTAAAAAATTTATGAAGAGAGAAAAAATGTTAATCCAATGGTGATTAGATAGGTAATAAGTTAATAATGAAAAAATTTGGTAATAAGAATATCCAAGGGCATCAAAAGTTCGTACAAACATTCAGTACATCTCATCAATAAGAGCGGTACACATCAGAGAAGAGAAAAAAAATTTGACACAATAAAATAAAATTAACTGACATGTAATATTTTTATTGGTGGGATGCTTATTCCAAAAATTAATGTAAATCAATCATTGTAAAAAATCTATATATGAATAAACAATGGTTTGCCTCGCATCAATGAGAGAAAAAAGGGATAACAACGTCCCCTCGTCAACATTTAAGAACAAGCGAATCAACCACGCACAGTATTCAAGCGTGACAACGGTCCATAACTCAAGCATATCACAAATTAACCCTATCCAAGTATTATTCAGGACAATTAAATAAAGTTGAAAGGAAAGAACTGCACTCAAAATCGCATTAATTATAGTTCTCATCCTCTGTCAACCGCAGACTTAAGAATTATAAAGAACAAAACCCACCGAACAGGTGGAAGGACGAAAGTTTTTAATTATTTGGAGGCTGACAACCTGCATTGCATTTCTGTAAATTATAATCCATTTATGTTGCCCTAATTATCAACTACTTCTATGAGAGTTGTCTCATAGTCGCTGGGAGCCTCAAATCCATGAAGATTCATCACAGTTGCAGCAACGTTGGCCAGTCCACCGCTGGGAACATCACTTCTGAACCTGACACCAGGTGACAATCCAGGACCTCCAATTGCAAGTGGCACCTTAACACAGGGAAACGTAGAGATTAGAACTAAAACAATTATGCAAGTATACGCTAAGAATAGCACACCTTTTCACACGCTTTTGTAAAAATAAGTCAATATTTAGGCACTTGCCCAATTTAGTTAACAACGAATCTTTGTTACAATAACTAATAATGGTTTACTAGAGCTCCCACGAGTCATCCATAACTCATTGAAAGCGGAGAAGATTGTAAATATAAAAAAAAAAAAAGTAAAATTCATATCAATGAATAACTAGAATTACTATAACTTACAGGCTCAAGAGTGTGAGAAGTAAGAATCTGGATATTTCCATTCTTGTCGAGAGCAGGTTTTCCAGATTTATCCCTCTTCACCATGTCCTCTGCATTTCCGTGGTCTGCAGTTACAACAAAAACTCCACCCACTTGCTCTATTGCATCAAGGATCATCTGTAATTACACACACATTAATTAATACAATGAGTAACTATCTAGCTTTCACCTCTCTTTTAGTATATCACTTTTTTTTGCATTAATAAATAATGGGCAATGCTTTTCTCCTGTTATAGGAAAAAAAAAGCATTGCCTGATGTTGTGAGGCATCGAAATTTAAGTCCTTTACAAAAAAAAAAAAAAAAAAACAGTGGGGGCCACAATTTGTTCTCTCTGCTGCAATAGGAGAAGTTATTATCCCATAAATAATAGCACATAAACTAAATGCAAGGACTAGAGTAGAGACTTTCAAAGGATATATCACCAGCATTCGAAAGACATTTGATCTTGTCCACTCCATAAGAAAAGAAAATTTACTATAAAGCTATTTCATAAGAATTAACCAAATTAAACAAAAACTTATTTACAAAAACCTAACCCTAAATGCTAACTTTTACTATGAAAAGATGAAAATACAGTAACACAGCAAAACATTCTTGGATTTCCACTGTAACTGTAGCAAACATGGAAAAATAATAGATAAAAAGCATTCATGTTTCTCCTATTATATCTTTCATTGCCCAAGAAATATGCCAAAACATGGCAACAGTGGATTAAGAATGGACCAAGATCGTAAAATTTTGGTTCTTCTGAGATAGAGTGATGGACACAACACATTCTAGGGTTCACTGTTGTGTGTGTGTGTGTGTGTGTGTGTGTCCCCTCTCCCCCAAAATGGCAAATGACCTTTAGGAGCTAAAATGAGAGGATCCAAAATCCTGCAAGAACAAATAGTACTATCTTGCAAATATTATTCTTGTACAAATTCTATCCGTTGGATCATGCATGTATGGTCAAGATTAGAACATAAAGCAATGTGACTTTTAAAAGGGTCATGTAACTTTTAAATAACATCTCTTAAAAATTTCCGAGAGATTGAATAATGAATACTCAATATTAACTCCTCTCTCCTCTCACAATAAAATAATGCTCTCACTTGATATGGACTAATACTCACATATATTTCCAAATTTAAGCAGTTATTAACATCTACAACTTTTTTCTTCTTTTGTTTTCAATAATAAGTTAATCACTGTTACACTACTTAAAATTCATAAAATACAAAACCTAAATAATGACAACAAAAAAGTTCGAACATGTTTAAAAACTAAAAGTTCATACCTTCACAGCCTCATCAGCTGCCTTGCAAGCCACAACTGTTGCTTCAATGTCACCTGTATGCCCCACCATGTCACTATTTGGTAGGTTGACACGTACCTGAGCAGCAGACAAAATAAAAAGGTAAGTGAAAGTTCGTTTGACTTGAACCATGATTCTAAAAATCTCGAAATCCCCCATTTAATTACCTGATCAAATTTCCTGCTAAGAATTGCATCTCTTGCCTTTTCAGCAATTTCAAGTGCCTTCATTTTTGGTTTGACATTGAACGTAATCCCACTGTCACTAGGAATTTCCACATATTCCTCCATTTCTGGGTTAAAATACCCAGAGCGGTTTCCATTCCAGAAGAATGTGACATGACCAAATTTAACAGTCTCACTGTTGAAGAAGAAATTCATAAATGTAATTATGATGCTATCATTTAAACAGCAAACAAGTTCTAGACATGAAGAGCATGCAAAGTAAATACTGTCACACAAACCCTAAGTCCAGGAGCCAGAATGGTAGTTTAATTTAACAGGTATAATTTTGGGAGGGATTATTGGCACTCCTATTTGTCTATTTTCATTCCCCTCTATCGTTATCTATCCAAACTTAGCATTGTAAATTATAAAGATTAGTTAATTCAATAAATCTTTTTAAAAGCTTATAGACTTCTAATTATCCCAATCACTCCTGCCTCTACGATATGTTTTTTCAGTCTGTTTTTTCCCCTATAAAACGCATAAAGCTCTTTTTCTTATCAATAATAAGACAATGAAAAAATAAACCAAGGGAAAAACTAGTATCTGGTTAAAACCTGTTTCTAGAGAGCATAGAAGAGGAGGCTAAATTAAATTCATATATTCACATGATTTCTTCTTTAGACCCTTGGGTTTATAATTCTGTGATAAATTTAGGTTAAAATGAAATATATATTTGTAAAGAACCAATTCAACCCAAAAGCTTAAGCGGTTGGGTGAGGTTACATTAATGGTTATAAATATCTCCAACAATATTGTAATTGCTTTTTTAATTTTGATCAGATATTGCTTGTAACAAGAAATGACTATGATCTGATGAACTCAAAATAACAACATTAAAGAAAAAATGGCAATGAAAGCAAGGAGTTCAGAAACATAAAAAGAAGTAGTTTGTTTTAAAAGTTAACTTATCACAATAGTCAATAATTAGAAATTTTCTTATAAATATGAATTTGACTAGCACAGAGAAAACAAGAACCATTATTTCATTAAAGATCAAATAAGAAGTTAGATAAGAGTAGCAAGCAATAGATGTACCCTTAATTTCTACACACCCCCCCCCCCCCCCCCCCCCCCCAAAACAACACTTTTCCATCACATAGGGCTAATAAAAGGGAGTGGCTTTTCATACATTACATAATAGTTACAAAAATTCACCAACAATAGTAAAATGACCATTCAGGAAGACTGAGGATTAGCATGAAATTACATAATAGAAATCCTACTAAAGATTACAGTAGAGATAACTCACCTGCAAGCAAAAGTCCGAATACCATTATACACTAAATATTCGCCAGATGTCCTATCAATCTCTGGTGGAGAAACAAGGTAATGACTTGGAAGCTTCAATTCACCATCATATTCAAGCATTCCTGCATAGTGGATCTTTGGGTAGCGAACTCTGTCAAATTTGTCAAAATTTTCATATTCCAGAGCTTTAGCAAGCATAACCATACGATCTGCCCGGAAATTCAATGTAACAACAGCATCCCCATCAACTATGGGGCCAACAGACTTCCCATTATCATCAACGATTACAAAAGGAGGCAGATACTGGTCATTGGCTTTTGGTTCTGCCCTCAGTTTCTTGACAGCTTCAAGAGCACTTGTAAACTTATAAGGGGCTTCGCCAAGAACTTGAGCATCCCACCCTCGTTTAACGACACTCCAGTCATTCTGCAGTTAGTTTTTTAAATCATTTTGATCATCACATATACCAGAATAAAAAAGCACAAATATTTTCAAGTGAAAGCAAATTTCCTATACAATAATATAAATCTGAAAATACAAAGCTACTCATGAAGACATAATTTCAATAACAAACTTATGTTTTCACACCACAAAGGCTAGTGGGAAAAGGCTTTTGTTATTGCTGCTGTTGTATAATTGCTATTAACCCACCCATCCCACCTTCTAAGGACCTGTAGCTGTCGTATATACAAACAGGGAGATAAAAGTGGAACACAAGATTTTTTTTTTTAAACATTTTCTTTTTCAAAAAGAAGAGGGATAAAGGAAAGGCTTTAGCTACTACTTATGCATCAAAATTAAAACTAAAACATAGAAATAGGAGCAGTGAAAGATTTCTGACTTATATAAAATGTAGGTCATTTCCAGGCCATTGATATGTAAATACCTCATAGCGGTCCATAGTGACATACATTCGACCTCCACCTGATGCTATCCTTGCATCAATGCCTTTCTCACGCAATTTTGCAAGATCATTCTCAATAATTTCAACAAATCCCACACTTGAACCGTCTAAAACATCACGGCCATCCGTAAGAATATGGACACGAATTCTTTTGCCACCATGCTCACTAACCCCTTTAAGCAAGAGCTGTATAAAAGCAGCTAATTAGAATGAATCAATTTGAAAGGCATGAAGGTACAAAATTTCCAAACCAAAATACTTGCCTGCAACTGATCAAGTCTGGAGTGGACTCCGCCATCACTCAGTAACCCGATGAGATGCAATGTGCCGGTTTCAAAACATTCCTTTATGTACTTGAAACCTTCTCCTTCAAAAATCTTTCCAGAGGCAAGAGCAAGGTCAACAAGCTTTGCACTACAATCAGAAATCAAGAGACCTCAATCCTCAGGCGTTCAAGGAATATATTTAAAGCAAGAAAATGAAAATCAAATGCAAAAGACCAAATAGTACAGTTACCAGGGAAACCGGAAACGTATTTGAAGATAGTTAGCATGCACCAGGCAATCGTAAATTCCGATTCCAGTGTCGAAATTTATTAAAATTAGGATAGAATATATTGTCCACCCAGAAATAGGAATACGAAGTCCGTGGGAAAAGTGAAATGTGAAATACAATAAGACAAAGAAAGGCGCTGTTAATTATTGTATTGTATCCTAGAACTCAAACTAAACTAGGCAAGAGTAAAAGCGATTATATCATATCAAAAGACTAGTTAACAAGATTTTTTGAAAGTGGAGACATATCATGAAATGAAACCTATAAGATAAATCATCATATTGTATCCTAAACCAAAAAGTTGAATCAGATACTACAATATGTAGGCGGTTTATGATAAATGCCAATTGAGATGACAAACTAAGCTTTACTTACCCCTGAGCAAATATGCGGCCAGCACCAAGTGCATTGTGACCAACTTCACTATTGCCCATGTCATCTTCTGTTGGAAGGCCTACTGCTTTACCATGAGCCCTAACCAATCTCCATTTGTCAGGGGCACCCTATATATCAAAATAAACCATTACAAGGAATTCCAGTTCATTTTTAATATAAATTAAAAGGTTCATTTTTTCTGCCCAAAAAGGAAGAGCGGAAATTAAAATATATTTTTGTAATTGTAATTCATTGAAAGATTACTGTTAGGTCCGAGGTAGACCTTATTGCTATACCGGATGGTATGCGCTCAGAGATGTATATGCCCAACTTACTAGGCTATATGCCGAGTTCCCAATCACTGCGCACCAGCAATAGGCTTTATAACCAGGGGGTGTTGTGTGTGCACAATGAGTGGAATAAGCTAAGCGATTCAGAGGTGTGTACCTGAGATGTTTAGGTGCTTATTTATAGAGGTACCTGGCTCGGCTGCTGAGCTCCGTTGTTGAGATCGAGTCCGATTTGGTCGGCCTCAACGGGCGGATATGGGTCAGTTAGGATCTGGCCATATCCCTCATCCGAGATATTCTCGGAGGGCGGTTGGCTGAGGTCCATCCGTAACAGTTGCCCCCCAGCTCGGTATTCTGGAAGTCGGAATGCCGAGATTCTATGGTTAAGTCAGCCGTTCTTCATCTTGCCATTTATTCCACGTGTAAACTATGTCGGAGGTCGTAACTCTTCGAACCTTGTTATGATTTTGGATCAGATTTGTTGGATCAGTGGATTTCGAATGTCGGAACCCTTGAGATGACCTTTCAAGTTTCTGACTTTTCGTCTTATTACCACTTTTTGTCCCTTCGTCTTACTCCTGCAATGACGGTTACAGCAGGACACGCGTATTCCCCTTACTGGCCGTTCCGCGCATTGGGCAGGAGAGCTAGTCTGAGCCTAGAGTAGGCCATGATTGCGATCATTAATTGCAGGTAGGTGGTGCAGGACGTGCGAGGTGTGCAGGGTGGCGAAAATCCTTTTTTGCCCCTGATGCTTCAAACGTTTAAGATGCCAACCTTTGGTCTTCCACCCCCTCAGCCCTATAAATATACCTCAGTCCATTACCACCTCTTCTTTCCTGTTCTCTTGCGTCTCCTGGGGTTGGGTTTTTCTGCACCTTTCTTCCGTTTGTCCCAGTGTTCTTACCTTGGCCATTTCTCCCATCCAGTTTCACATCAGGTAATTTTCTCCTTCTTGTAGATTTCTGTTCTTTTTGCTCGTTTTATAACTTGGTAGGGAGTGTTTTTTGTCTTAACCACCCTTTTAAGTGGGTAATGGACGCTCCTGGTAGTTCTGGTGGTCGAAATGATAGTGGAGAGGTATCTGAGGAGATGATAGATAGGTTGCCACGATCTGTGCAATACTGGT
>JAVKPL010002367.1:0-18263 GCA_032173675.1 Gastrolobium villosum
ATCTAAAATTGATGTAGAAATGTTTACCTATATATATATATATATATATATATATATATATATATATTTAGGGTAAAGTGTGTATCATTTTAAAGATGTAAAGTTATGTCATTTTAAGAGAGAGAAAGAAATAAATAAAGGAGGAGAGAGAGTTGACAAAAAAATAAAGGTTTTACAATTCTCCTTTAACATGAGAATTTGAATTTTCCTACACACCCTTCGATTTCCGTACCAACGTGGGTCCTACACATAATTTTTTCTAATATACGGGTCCCACATGCTTTTTGTCTCTACAACATGAGAATTCAATTCTCATGTTGAATGAGAAATATAAAACCCAAAAAATAAAGGTGTGGGTCTCACCTCTTTGTGAGAGTGAAAGGATATAAGTTGTGTCATTTAAAATGATAAACATTTTTCTCACACATATATATATATATATATATATATATATATATAGGGTATGGATCATTTTACACCAGTGTAAGTTACACTCTCAATCTTGACCATTCATCTCACTTATATCTAAGGGCTCTAATGTCAAATTTCAAATTTGACACACCTCATCTGAGAGCCGTTATATCAAAAAAGATCAAGATTATGATTTGCAAGCATGTGACACTATTGATCTTTTTTTATCTAACGGTTATCAGATAAGATATCAAAATTAAAATTTAACACTGATTTCGAAGGATGTTGTCTAACAACCGCGTCTCTTTCAGAAAGGATATTTTCCACAATGATGACGTGGTTTAAAAATAAAATGGCCACTCGATTGAGCTAAGCAGTTTCCTATAACTAAAAATAAACATTAATTTTTTCTTTGTTAAGACTGGTTCTACTAAATCATAGTTTACCATTAAATTAAACTCTTCCTCAAGAGTCAAGACATGTTTTATTCCACAACAACAAAAATGCCTATAAATACCAAATGCACAAATACTTCTCCAAGCACTTGTCCAACTCCTTTAACCATAAACCACTCTCACACACCTTTTTTCCAAGCACTTCTTCTAACTCATATATCAAGATTTTCTCTAAAACAACATTATGGTGAAGGTAAGGAATCTTTAACTCCACCATGTAGTTTCATTTATATATATAAAAAAAAGGGTTATAAAGCTGTGTGTTACATAATAGTGATCAAAGATTTATTACTTAGTTTCATTTCAAAGATTAAAAAAAAAATCTAGTAAAATATTGTTCTTCTCATCAAATAATGTTATCTATGGTTCTGAAATGTTTGCAGCAAAACGTGGTGATAAAAGTGTCAATGAATGGCCCAAAGTCCAGGTCAAAAGCTATGAAGATTGCAGTTGGAGTTTCAGGTAATAAAAGTTACAGGGAATTATTAATTCTCACCGTTTTTTATTCATAAAGTTCGAAATCATAGATTAAGAAAAAAAATTCTTTGCAAAATCTTCAGGAGTGGAAACTGCAGCTTTTAAAGGGGAAAACAAGGATCAAATAGCGGTAACTGGAGAAGGGATTGATTCAGTTTGTCTGACATCACTTCTAAGAAAGAGTTTTGGGCATGCAGAACTTGTGAGTGTTGGCCCTGTGGAAGAGAAGAAGAAAGAAGAGGGAATTACAGTACCAATAGTGTGGCCTTATGTGAGTGCTGTTCCTCAGTACCCACTCTATGAGATAAGGCACCCTTCTCAATATCAGGACCCTTCTTGTTCCATCATGTGATCAAGACAGTTTTCAAAGGAAGAATCATACCAAGAAAACATACATTGATTAGGCAGTTATATATTGTAGAAAGAAAAAGAAAAAAGAAAAAGAGAGAGAGTGAAAGTAGAAGGGATAAAACAGTTATATTTTGAGCATGTATGTTGTGACATGGGAGAGGGTTTCGATGATTTTATTCAATATTTTATATTTGTAGGATGTAACAAAAAATAAAGTAAAACGCAAATTTTGAAACCTGATCAGGGTTACGGGTTATGTTGAATTTGTGGTCTCAATTGTTAAGGTTTGATGCGGAAATAAAATTTAAGTAAACAGAGGAATACAGAGTGGGAAAAGAAAGAGTTAATTTTTTAATGTATGACTGCACTTACATGTGCTATGGTACATAAATCAGGTTTGACTGTTTTGAGAGTTTTATTCATTTTGGATGTAGCAAAGAGTTTCATAATGAAGCTTCTCACAAATGATTGCAAAATGTCCATGTTCGTATTGGCCTCTGTGGGAATTATTGTTAGATCTGAAGAGGGTAACAGAAAAGAGAGAGAAGGAAGTTGTTAGAGAGAAAAAAAGAGAGAGTTTGCCAAACATTTTCTGCTTTTCTATTCACGCCCCCCTTGGGCTATATAGATACTATTACAGATTATCTTATTCTATTACTTTCCTTTAACCATAACACTTGGATTAATGACTTTAATAGAGATTATTGGAAATAATCTCTTAAGTAAGAAGGCTGATTCCTACTGCGTTTGGGCCTGTCCTCCCTAAGCCCACTGGAAGGTCTTGGTTCGGCTGGGCTCGCGGTATCCTTGAGCCCATGGTGTGAGGCTGCAACGGTTGGGCTCACAACATCCCCTAGCCCATCAAAGTGAGCCTCGTCCGCGAAGGGTGGAAGACCAAGAGGTCTGGCGGTGGCATGTGGGGAACAGCTGGCAGGAAGTGGGGAACAGCTGGGATGTAATAAATGTGGAGTAGGTGAAGTGGGGACCACATCGGCAGATGCTGCGTCCTTAGTGGTCGAACAAACGGTGGCTCTGGCAGACTTGTTCTTCTTGGGACTACCACGCGAAGACTCATTAGAACCCAAAGGGTTGAGATCTGGTCGTTGCTCTGGAGAGGGTAGCAGCGGAGATAATACTCCCATGGGAAGCACTGGTGGAATCCTGGCCAGAGAAGTGGAACTAAGGGAACGCTCGTCCTCCCACGTCGAGTCCGCTGGAGGCAACCCGTGCCACTGAACCAGGACCTGAGGTACGGCATGGCCATTCCTCCAAATCGTGCGGCGAGACACTATGGCCATGGGTAAGTGCAGCGGTGGTGACTGTTCCATATCTGTGGACAGCGGGTGGACTTGATACTTGCCGTCGGAATGGAAAGGTCTCAAGAGCGAGACATGAAACACAGGGTGAACTCGTGAACCAGTTGGAAGCTGTAATCGGTATGCAACCTGTCCCACCCGATCCAAAACCGTGAAAGGCCCATAAAAACGAAGACTAAGCTTATGGGAGGACCGTTTATGAACGGTAAGCTGGCGATATGGTTGAAGCCGTAACAGGACACGATCTCCCACCTGAAAGGTATAATCTTTACGGCGTTTATCAGCTTGAGTCTTCATAGCGCTTTGTGCTTTTTTTAAATTCTGTTTTAATGATGCCAAAATCAGGGAGCGTTGATGGAGATCCGAATCAACAGCGGCGACGGACGTGGTTCCCAGAGTGTAGTCAAGTAGCGACGGAGAAGAGCGACCAAAGGTGGCCCTAAACGGCGTGGTACCGGTGGATCTGTTATGAGCCGTGTTGTAATGGAACTCCGCCCAGCTCAGAAAACGATGCCAAGTGGATTGATGCTCGTGGACAAAACATCGGAGGTATTGCTCTAAGATCTGATTCACGCGCTCGGTTTGGCCATCGGATTGAGGGTGGTACGCGGAACTGAAATGCAAGGTGGTGCCCTGTAACTTGAATAATGCCTTCCAAAACTCACTGGTGAAGATTGGATCGCGGTCAGAAACGATTGATCGAGGAGGTCCATGAAGCTTTCCCACGTTATCCCAGAATACCTGAGCCACCTTGGCAGCGGAGTATTTGGGTGGCAAGGCTGTGAAATGAGCCCCCTTTGTGAGGCGATCCACCACGACGAGAATGTCAGTAAACCCGCCGGAGTTGGGAAGATGTGTAATGAAATCCATGGACAGATCGGACCATATCGCCTCAGGAATAGAGAGTGGTTGCAACAAACCATAAGGTGAGTGATTTGTTGGTTTGGTTTTCTGACAAATCTCACAATTTTTGATAAAATTTTGAACATCTTCTTTTATGTGCTTCCATGTGAATGTGGCGCTGATGCGAAGGAGGGTGCGGCGTACCCCAGCATGACCCCCAACCTTGGAGGAATGGAACTCGTGGAAAAGAGTGGGAATTAAGGACGATCCTGGAGGGATGTAAACCCGATGGTGATGAAGAAGCAGCCCATTCAACTGTTGCCAGTGAGGATATTTAGCAGGAGTTGTCTGTAATCCTTGTATAATTATTTGTGCCTGTGGGTCTTGTTGTAACTCGGACTGAATAACTGAACTATACTGAGATATGGGGGAACTGAATGCCAGAAGGGCAGGCGATGATGAGTCCGACTGAGCCTCGTCCTGTTGGCGTGACAGGGCATCAGCAGCCATATTAGTTTTGCCCGGTTTATATTGTATTGTATAATTGTAACCCAACAATTTCGCAAGGAATTGCTGTTGTTCTGGGGATTGGATCACTTGAGTCATCAAGTGGTGTAAACTCTTGTGGTCTGTTCGGATGACGAAAACTGTACCCAAGAGGTATTGTCTCCACTTAGCTACAGCAGAGGTGATGGCATACATTTCTCTGATGTAGGTAGACTTGGATTGCATGAGGTTTGATAGCTTTCGACTGAAGAAAGCTATTGGGTGATCCAATTGTAACAAAACTGCCCCAATGCCTACACCCGATGCATCTGTCTCGATGATGAAGGGCAACGCGAAATTAGGCAATGCCAAGATCGGAGCATGCGTGAGCAGGTCTTTGAGCTGTTCAAAGGCCTGGTCTGCCAATGAAGTCCATTTAAAACCATCGCGAGATAACAAATCGGTAAGAGGTGCAGCAATGGCCGCATAACTTTTAATGAAACGGCGGTAATACCCGGAGAGTCCCAGAAAAGCACGCAATTGGGTCACCGATTGAGGTTTGGGCCAGTCTCGAACCGCTTGTACCTTAGTGGGGTCGGGAGCTACCCCCTCCCTTGAAATAACATGGCCAAGAAAATGAATGGCCTGCACAGCAAAGGAACACTTAGTTAATTTAACAAAGAAAGTATGATCCCTCAAAGTTTGCAAAACTTGGGTCAGATGCGCTGCATGTTCCTGGAGAGATGGACTATAGACGAGAATATCGTCAAAGAAGATCACCACGAACTTGCGCAGAAACTTGCTGAAAACATTATTCATAGTAGCCTGAAATGTAGAAGGTGCATTAGAGAGACCAAAGGGCATAACCATAAACTCAAAATGGCCACTATGTGTCCTGAAAGCGGTTTTATGAACATCAGAGGGATGCATCCGAATCTGATGATAACCCGAACGTAGATCGAGTTTAGAAAATACTGTCGCACCATGGAGTTCATCCAAGAGCTCATCCACGGTGGGTATGGGAAATTTGTCAGGAACTGTAATGGCATTTAAGGCACGGTAGTCCACACAAAAACGCCATGTGCCATCCTTCTTGCGAACTAACAGAACAGGGGAACTAAAAGCAGACTGGCTAGGTCTAATTACCCTTGTATCAAGCATTTCACTGACCATGCGCTCAATTTCGGATTTCTGAAAGTGAGGGTAGCGGTAAGGCCGCACCTGAACTGGCTTAGCAGTAGAAAATAAGTTGATGTGATGATTGGTGGCACGGTCCGGGGGTAAAGAAGTAGGTAGGCTAAAAATATCCTGGAAGGTGGTGAGAATCTGTTGAATGGACAGCGGTGGGGAAACATGGGGAGTTGTGATGGATGGATGGGGAATGGTGCTGTGGAGGCACATAAAACAAGAAGAGATGGAATCCTGGACCAGTAGTTTGTGGAATTGGGCATTAGAAATTTGGCTTGGGGCAATAGCCAAATCACCTTGTAACAGTATTGGGGTTCCCTGATTGTGGAAAGACATGGTCATCATCGAGTAATCGGTGAGTATTGGCCCCAATGTGGCCAACCATTGTATGCCTAAAACAACATCAGCCCCTTTTAAATCCAAAACATGCAAATCCACAGTAAATGGATAGGATTGAAGAATAAGGGCTACCGCAAAACAAGAAGCAGTGCAATGTAAAGCTTCCCCGTTGCCCACCTGTACTTGAAATGGTGAAATGTGCTGCAACGTTAAACCCAAAAAGGAAGCCATGCGTGCCGTAATAAAGTTATGGGTACTGCCCCCATCGACCAATATCTGAACAGACCTACCGCGAATGGCTCCAGTAAGACGAAATGATCGCGAACTGCGGTTCCCAAAGAGGGCATGGAAGCTGATCTCCGGAGTAACCTCCTCTGCCACCGGTGTATCAAGATGGGGCGGAGGATCAGGAGGAGGATCATCATCTGTGCCCTCAAAATAAAGTAAGGCGGCACGCCCCTTGCATTTATGTCCAAAAGAGTACCGCTCATCACAATTGTAACATAAATTCTTTTCCCTCTTAGCAAGCATTTCTTCCTGGGTTAACCGCCTAATGGGAATGGCCGGTATAGGGGTAGAGGTTGAAGCAGTCTGGGTGACAGAACTGTGGGGTGTAGTGGGGGTTTTAACAGAGGTGGACCATGGACGAGAGGTGCGAGAATCTAGGTGCTGATCTTCAAACACCCGTGCCAAGGAAAAGGCTTCATGATAATCTTGAGGTCGAAGGGGAAGAATAGATCGGCGGATGAAGGGCTTTAAACCTGATATGAAAATGCTCCGCAATAACGTGGGCGACAACCCAGGGACCTTACTGACCAGTTTCTCAAAGGAAGACTGGTAATCTGATACAGATCCAGTCTGTTGGATTTTAGCCAAAGCACCTGTAGGGTCCTCAAATTCCGATGGGCCAAAACGGCGATGAAGAGCAACACATAATGTAGGCCAATCGTTAAACAACCCATTCTGATGAGATCCAGAAAACCAACTGGCGGCCGGTTCATCAAGATGAAAGGCGGCCAGATTCACACGTTCTGGGGGAGCAACGTGATAAAAAGCAAAATAACGTTCAACTGCCGTGATCCAGGTGGTGGGGTCACCAGCGGCAAAACGTGGAAAATCAAGTTTAACATGGCGGAACCTGGCCTGCTCCGGACCGTGGCCGAGTATACCGCGGTTATGCTGTTGAAATTCCTGTAAATGAGTCAGATCCAGCAGGACGCGGTTCTGGGCAGTATGCAATTCCTGCTGAGCATCATGTAACTGGGTTTGGGTGTCTTGAAGCTCAACATGCTGCTGTTCACGAATTAATTCAGCGGCATTGAACTGTTGCTCCAATACGTCTAAACGGTGCTGCAGATCACGTAATCGTGTGTTCTCTGCCATGGAGAAGGGAGGTCGAGGTTCAATGAAAGCACCAAATTGTGGGAATTATTGTTAGATCTGAAGAGGGTAACAGAAAAGAGAGAGAAGGAAGTTGTTAGAGAGAAAAAAAGAGAGAGTTTGCCAAACATTTTCTGCTTTTCTATTCACGCCCCCCTTGGGCTATATAGATACTATTACAGATTATCTTATTCTATTACTTTCCTTTAACCATAACACTTGGATTAATGACTTTAATAGAGATTATTGGAAATAATCTCTTAAGTAAGAAGGCTGATTCCTACTGCGTTTGGGCCTGTCCTCCCTAAGCCCACTGGAAGGTCTTGGTTCGGCTGGGCTCGCGGTATCCTTGAGCCCATGGTGTGAGGCTGCAACGGTTGGGCTCACAACAGCCTCTGTCTAAGATCATTCTGAATCACAAAAGTTCTCCTAATACACGTGCGTTTCAAGTGGTGTCTTAGGTTCGATTATGAGGTTTTCTTTTTTTGTTAGGCGATATATAATAGGGCTTTACATCTCTCATTCAACATGAGGTTAGAAAATTTCCAACACACACAACATTTTGTGGGACCCGCAGTAAAAAAAAAAAAAAAAAACCGGCACGCAAAACGAATCTCTATAACATAACACAATCACTTTTCCTACAACATAATTCTTATAAAATCCTATATAATATGCCATCTTAAATTCTTATTGAATCTTTTTCTGACTTTTAAATTAAAAGAAGATACTATGGTTCTAGCGGGGATGACTTATCTTTGATTAGATTGAAGATATTGATTGGTCCATACACGAACAAACTGACTTAATCCCACATGACCATCATTTAGAAAAGAAAATTGAAAACTATAATGATCTTTTCAGTAATGGAAAACCAACATTATTTAGAAATTAAATAATTTACAGAGGAATGGTTCAAACATGGAAGATAGGAAACAAAATATTTCATTTGGTGGTTGGTAGGAGCCTCATTCTCTTTATCTTGTGGCTATTATTTAGCCATTGCAATTAAAATCCAAAGTCTAAGTAATGCAAAGGTAATATAGATATATAATTTAAAGAAGTTCATATATGTACCCAAAAAAAAAAAAAAAAAATCATATTGCTTTCTTAATCTTGTAGCAATTCAATGAAGGAACGGTGCTTCATTCCATTAAACTAACACCGATTTATCATATTAAATATAGCAATTTATGATTGTGCTGAGAGTTTGACTTTGTCCATATAATATTGATGCTGCTTCTAGATTATTGTTGTTTTGGACTTTTGCTAACACAACAGCAAAATTGAAATAAACTAAATAGCATTCGTTCCATGAGGATATTGAAATCATTTATACAGCATAAAGTAATAAATTGATTATTTGAAAATGAAAAATAAAATAATTTTATTTGGTTCAATTCATGTAGTTGTTGTAGCTCGTGTCACTGCAGGAGAGGTGAACTCGGTTTTTGTTTATTTATTTTACGTCGGCTGTCTGATTGATTGAAAGAGTATATAGTGTATGGGTTTATCATCTATCATTTAACATGACCACAAAAAAATTTCTACGCTCACGACATTTTGTGGGGCCCATAATAAAAAAAAATTACGGTACGTAAAATGAATCTCTATAACATAACACAATCACTTTTCCTACAAAATAATTCTTATAAAACCATAGTGTATATTGGAGTTTACAAATAGTTTCTTAATTGAAAAAATTAAAAAGACAAATTAATTTTAATTTAAAAGAAAAGGAGATTTTTTTTCATAAATCATTCCGATTGCCCATTGATGTCAATTAATCCGGATACAAGTCAGATACAATCTTAAGGTGGATATGGTTCTCCATACTAATTTCTTTTAAAAATAAAATAAAATTGTGGCATATGTTACCTTAGTCCTCCAACTCATGAGAATATAAACTTTATAGTTATCATTTTCATAAGTTTTAATACATCTAATCTTTTAATAGTCACATTTATTTACATGCAAAAGTTAATTATGGTCAGACATGCTTGATTCTATCTATTGGGATGAAATCGCGGTTCACGTTCAAACTTCACCTATAATAATGATAATCAAAGTTATTATTTAAAGAGATCATTCACTCAAACTTCTCTTCAAAAGAAGTATTTTTCTAATTATTTAAATATTGAACTATGCAGTGCAAATACAATATATGTTCAATCACCAATTATTAAAGAGAAACACACTCCAACACTCCATCTTGTTATGAGTAGTGCAAAGTCATGAACCAACCCCTTTTTGGCTTTAAGTGTCACATATTGTCATTAACAAACTTAAATCTTAAACACAACATGTATCAGGGCAGGGCACAAGCGGATTAGGTCGGATTAGTTCAGACCAAAATTTGGATTGAATAAGTCTGACACGCTTCCTAGACATAAGATTTGAGCTTTATATGTTTAGTTGACATTTTTTTTAACCCTAACCTATAAAAATATTTAAAACCTTTCTAGTTTATAAATATAGGAGGAATATTTCTACTATCAAATTTTTTTATTACCAACTCACTACCTATCTAATCATCATTGGATCAATATTTTCTCTTTTTTCAAAAACTTTTTAGCATTCTCTCTCTTTGATTCAATGATGATTAGATAGGTACAAAGTTAGTAGTAGAAAATTTTGATAGTAAGAATATCCTCCCTCTTATAAATATGTTAACAAGTTTAGGATTTCATATAGAATAATAGACCAAAGCTTTTAAATGGACTAACAAATATATAATTTCAAGACATTAAAATAAAAAATTAATTTAATAATAATATATTATAGGGAAAAACTATTCTCATTTTACCTGAGATAAATTTTATCTCCTACACACCATGCGATAATTGTGCCACCTTTTTCCTTTTCTTTTCTTTTTTTTTTTAGGTGATGGACCCATAAATTTATCTTTATGACATGAGATAACTATCTCCTTTAACATGAGGTTAATAAAACCCTATATTATATATGTTGAGGAGGGATATTCTTACTACTAAAATTTTCTACTACTAACTTACTACTTATCTCATCACCATTAGATTAATACTTTCTCTCTCTTCAAATTTTTTTTAACATTCTCTCTTTGATCTAATGGTGATGTGATGAGTAGTAACTTAGTAATAAGAATTTTTTATAGTTAAAATATCCTCATTGATATATATTTACTTAAAATAAGTGAACTTACAAATTGTATAACATTAACGGAAATCTTACTTTATAACTAAATTATTCTTGTAACATATGTTGACCAAAATTCTTCATCGACTTTCAGTCTCATGTAACAGGATAGTTTTTTCATCTCCAGCAAATACAAAAACCAAACATGGTGGGATTCACCATGATTTTCTTTTTTAATAAAACATTTTTTTTACGTCAGCCGCGTAAGAAAACATTTCTCCTACACTACAAGAACTTCTTTTACCATTTTTTATTAAACAAACTAGAACAGGTCAGTAGGCACCTGACCAATACCACCCGTAATTCCAAGCCATACAATCTTGCTAGATAAAACATAGACAAGTGGAGATTTAATACATGCTTTTTTTTATATTATAATGTATATTATATTTCTTTAATACATCCCTTCATGTAAGAGTGCATTAGATTTAAAACATGGATTTTTACCAAAAAAAAAAAAAAAAACATGGATATCTGGCTCTCTTTTTATTATACCTTGTACTGATTTAATTTCACTAAAAAATAAAAATAGTGAAAATTGAATTTGTAATTTTATACTCATAAAAGCTTATCATGACTCGGGCAAAAAAAATGAATTTTTATAAACATGAAATTAATCTCAAGTCAAACGAAGTAACAATTATCAAATTCTCTGTTTAATTTGTCTGTCCTATTGGGTCTATGTAATTATCACTTCCTTACGAAACGCATACTTCCTTATCAAACGCGTTGTTTAATGTGCGGTTGTTGGGTAAACTCTTCCTTCATCCAATCTAGAAACCACAAGTAGTCGAATATTATACAAAAATCAAAATTTGTGGAATTATTCACTAACTTCATGCCTAAACAATGACCTATTACCATCCTCTTTTTGTTTTCATTCATTGACTCGATTTGGAGTCATCTTATTATATCGAATAGCTCATGTTGACATTTCAAACATTTTTTTCAGTTCACGCTATATACTTCATGTGTCTTGAATATATGTGACAAATTGTCTCTTTTGTTGATGTTAAATCCAGCACATATTCAAATCCAGATTTCAGAAATTTGACTTATAGTTTCGCTCGCTACAGCAGTCAAATTTAGTGGAACCTTTGTCCAAGAATCGTTACAACTCTGTTAGAACTGTTCCATCATCAAAATAGAAAATAGAACGTCTCCCCAAGATACTTTGTTGCAAGTATACCTTTCTCTCCACGCATTGATTTTAAAACAATGTTAAATTATTCCATATGACCTCATAGTTTGACTAAATTTTTAAAGGGAATTATGTCCACTACAGGAAAATCGGTGTTTAAACACGGCAATATAACTACAGTTACAAAATATTTTGGTAAAAGCTCAAGAAAATCTCAAGACTCCTATCAATCAGGCAACGTAACACACTTTCCTCAAAATTGTGCATTGCACTTCACCCGCGTGGCATCGTTGTAATTTGCTTGGACTCTCTTCAATTTTCGTTTTCTATTTCTCTCAGATTCAATTATTGTACACACAATCAGCGGTAGCACGCCACCCCCTTGATAATGCAAGCGTCACGATGGTGAAGTTAACTCCATTGTTCTCTTTCTCTAACCCTATGATTATCTACTTTTTCATTCTCTACGATCTACTTCTCTGTCATCCCTCATTCTCTTTCTTTCTTTTCGCTGGTGATTCGAAGTTCGAGTCGAAGCCTCTCCTATCGGAAACCAATGCAACCTCTGGTCGTAATGCCTCACATACAAGATGAGAAGAATGAAGGTTTGCATACCTAGTTTTTTAGTGCTTATGCATTTCTAAAATTCACGGGTTTAATTTGAGTGCCAAAACTCATTAGATTGTGTTTTGAGGCATGAAAATTACAATGTGAATCTTTGAAAATGCCATTCAATTTAAGCAAATGCACTTTAATTTGCTTGATTTATCCTCGATTTATCTCTTATTTGTTTTGTGGCTGATTTGGTGGCTTCTATGTTGTATATTATGTATGGAAACTATTAGGGGAAAATTTGCATTCTACCTGCTCAATGAAATGCATGCTTCATTTAAGTTAAGTATACTATGCACATTGTTTTGTTTTGCAGAATCAATATTGCATATAGAACATTCTTGCGGCTACCAACTATTTATAATACGATTAAGCACATAGAACTGACCATTGTAACGTTGTAACCTAGTAAATAATTTTATTATTATTATTATTACTACTATTATCGGTATATTAAGTTTAATTGATGGCGAATGTCTTGTGTTTTTTTCCTTTCCTTGTTATGGTGACATGAACAGACTGCAAATTTAACCCTAAGGAAACAGAGAGATTAAGGGATTTGAAGAGCAGAAGAGAAGGAGATAACGATGACAGGATCTCTTTGCTTTATTCAGCTTGGAGTTGTGTGTTAAATAAATCTGCAACTGGTGGAAATGAGTGCTTGCAGAAACTTGGAATTAGTGAGTTAAGTTTACCAAGAGCCCCACATTTGGAAAACTGCAAGGTGAAAAGGAAGCTATATGACCATCTTGATAAGCGTACAGGAAATGATAGCTTTCCGCCATGGACAACTTGGAAAGGATTTTTGGACATTCACCCTGTTGCTGAAAGTAGTGACCAAATTCAAAACTTCAGGCATCAGGTTATATCTGAGGGTGCTTATCCACCATGGGTATGTAATTTGTTAATTGTTTGTACTGTATTTTAGATTCGCTAATTATAAACTCAAACAATATAAATCCACCATGGGTATGTAATTTTATCATTACCTCAAAATATGCTAATCAAGTCACATTAATTGGTTTCCTTAAAAAATCACCTTTCACAATCATTGCATCATTTACCTTTTTCTGAACAAAGAGCTGATTACAGAAGTATGTTCTTAAAATGAAAATTTTATTTTAATGGGACTTGATTACCCTCAGTTTATAAACAACTAACTAGGTACATTATTATGTAATGAAAATTTGATATAAATTAAATAAAAATACTGATTTTTCTTCAAGCATGGAATTGCTTGTTATATTGGTCGTTACCATTTTTTAACATAGAATTCCAATATTTAAGTTATAATTATTATCAGAACCACGGCATGTAGATACTTGAGGAAAACTCATGAACTGGAATTGCTGGAATGTGTGGGCTTCTTGCTATTGCTATCAATGAAAGATGAATCCTTGTTACTAACTTCTTTAATAGGGCTAACCATAACGGTTGCAAAGGTACAATTTTTTCTGGTTTTATGTTTAATTCATTTTTAACAACTTGAATTGTTACTGTAAGTGGACACTCTTGTTGATGCAGGGTAATAGCTTATAATTTTAATGAAGGTAATAGCCCTTGCCTCCGTGTCTTCTGGGCCTTCCTTTTCAGCTTTTTTGGGCAGCTCCAAGTTTTAATGAAGGTCTCAAAATATTTTATAATTTTCTAACGGTTAATGGATTTATGATGTGCAGAAAATTTAATGAAGTATATAGAATTTTATATTGTCATGCATGCATTTTGAAAACTCTGTTTTGAGGTAACAAAAAAACTATTTCCAAGCTAGTGAGGCACCTACATTGGAGGATACCTTGGGGATGGAATTCTCATATCCTGCTGTTATCCAAGCTAGTGATGGGCGATTACATGTCACCTATACATATAATAGGACACAAATAAAGGTACAGGCACTTTATTCTGCAATGTCCTGGCGTGTATTTCTTGATATGACTAATCTCTCCGGTCGCTGCAAAGATACTGTTTCATGCTCCGTGCATGATAGGATAGCGGATCCTACAATGGAATCTCAGTGAAGAAACAAGATGAACTTCAAGAGAGAAATCAGAGAAAACAAAGGAAAGGATTCTGTATATTCATGTGTGATTCACAATGATCCTATCAGGCATATATGCCACGTTTCTAACAACTCCAACAGAAAACACAAAAGCAGGACACGTACCCCATGACTCATGCTGATATCGGTTACTAACAACAGGTACTAGTTACAATTAGGGATGAGCATGGGTCGACCCGAACCGGTTTTTTGAAGAACTGAACCGAACCGGTTTAAACCGGTTCGGTTCTTTAAACCGGTTTTTTATAAAAAATGAAACTGGTTCGATTCGGTTCATAACCGGTTCGGAACCGGTTCGAACCGGTTCGGAACCGGTTCGACCCGAACCGGTTATGAACCGGTTTCGAACCGGTTTCAAACTAGAACCACTTCCGAACCGGTTCCGAACCACTTCCGAACCGGTTCCGAACCACTTCCGAACCGGTTTTAAAGAAGAATTTTTTTTCCTTTTTCCAACTTTTTGCACTGTGCCAAGAACCATTTTACTGGATTCAAATGGTTAGTAACTTGTGCCAATAATCAAGCTGCAAAATTGAGCAGAAAAGTTAACATGATTCACAAGACATGCTCTCATATACCAAGGAAAGAAACAGCTTATAACATTATATAAAAGGAAATTGAGCCACAAAAGTTAACATGATAAAAGTATTTTAGTTCAAGAACCAAAGACAAGTGCTATACTATGTCCTACCTCAGTCTCCAAGAACTATTTCTTGGACATCAAAGAACGAGAATAACTAAAACAGCTTAATTTGTTTGACATGAAATAAAACAACTATAAGCAGAAGTCTTATTATACAGAAAATTCTAGAGAACTAATTTAAAAACATAGAAAATTCTAGAGAACTTACAGTGACGATAGAATCAAGCTGCTCTTCTGATTCCAACTGTTCATCCAGCCAAAGAACAGATGCCAAAGGTGCTGGATTTGCCAATCCAGTGGTTTCCAACAATATATGGTCAAGCCTAAAGACACAACATACTTAAGAACCAGCTTAATTGTGCCAAAATATGCAGCAAAGTTGACCCACTTTACTAAACACAATATAAATTCATAATTGAATGAAAATGGGGTTTAATAAACTGGACCAAAACATGAACTAAGTGTGATTCAACAGTCAGTTGCTTCAATTTTCCATGCCTCAATTTGACCGCAAAATTTAAAGTGCTTTCTTGTTTTACCTTTCCTTTCTCTGCACAAGCTGCTCAAGTGCTTGAACCAAACTGTGCTTGACAATGCAACATATACACCCATTGGCCAGCTCAACCCATTCTTCAACCAATGCACCACCATCCCCTTCATTTATCATCGCTCTTTCCACGCCAATTTCCTCATCAAACTCATTCAATATGACAGCAATCCTCTTCCCATATTAAAGACCAATCAAAAACTTTAATATGCATATTAAAACTTTAATATTAAAAATATTTCAGATAGCATTTGCGGTAATTGTTTATAATTGATCACATATTCAGTCCATCAAAAACTTTAATATTTCCCTGAAGCATATTAAAACATTAACTTTAGAAAGTCAGGGTCATGCAGACAACATATAACTAAACAACTGGAGTTGATAATGAATCATGTACCTCTTGAACCGGGTTATCATAGTCCTTGGGATTCACAAACTCAGTTACTCCAAAATTTTTGGCTAGCATCAAGAGAAAGAAACAAATAAAAGTAATCAGAATCTATATTTTGTCATGATCTACTTGAAATTAACTTGGCAATATCAATATGACTTATAGTGTAAAAACCAGATGCTACCTTCCTCAAACCTCTTTGGGTTCAAATCAATTCCAATAATTCTAGATGCACCAGCAATGTGGTTTAAAAGAAATGTGATATCATAGCGCTGCATTCATTCATGATAAGTTAAGAGATAAACATATCAATACATCTATTGTCCCAATACGGCTCAGAACCATGATTTTTAAACTCATGATAATAATTCTTATAGCTAGTCAACAACGATTTGGAAATTATAGCTAGTCAAAAGCAATGTGGTTTAAAAGAAAGAAAATACACCAACATATATACCATAGAAGCCTAACAAAATCATCAAAATAGAAATTGAAAGTACAATTGATTTTTGAAGCAAAATTCAACTGAAAATACACAATGATCAATCAATATCAAGGGCAACCGAGGTCGAACAGGTAGCATCTTGTTGGGAAACCATCTCTGCAAAAAAAAAATCTGATTAATCATTAAATCACAATATAATATAAACATCTTAATTAATTTTATTATCTTACCTTCCTCAATTTTCTCAAGCTCCTCAAGGTCTTCATTTGAAAGCTCCAAAAAAGGTGTTCGTTTTACCCAATCTTGTGTGCAGACAAGCGCTTCCACTGTTTTAGCTGTTAATCTACTACGGTAAGGATCAAGTACCCTTCCTCCAGTGCTAAATGCTGACTCAGAGGCTACAGTAGATACAGGTATAGCTAACACCTCTCTAGCAATGCTTGCAAGTATTGGAAATCGACCTGAATTTGCTTTCCACCAAGTTAAGATATCAAAATCTGAATAATTCTCTATAGCTTCATCCAGGTACTTATTTAATTCAGATTTAGCATTTGATTTATGCCCAGTTGTTTGCTGGAAATGATTAACAAAATCATCATCATCATCATCATCATCGAACTGTGTTTCCTATGAATTATCTTGAGACACCCCTTCCTTGCCACTATATTCTTCAAAAATGGACTTCAAACAAGATTCTAACTTCTCTCTCAAGCCAGCTGCCTCACCACTATTAAAACTATCTTTAATAGACCAATGTAAGAAACTCATTTTGCACCTAGGATCCAGTACAACTGCAATCAGCAACAACATATTTAGATTATCGGGATTTCCCCAATACTTATCATATTTTTTCTTCATCCTTTTAGCCATCTCACTTACACTTGAATCATTGGACTCGCACATCTGTCGAATCTTCTTTCCAATTTTGAATACCTCTATCATATATCTATTACTGGTAACATAAGAAGTACCAGAAACAGACAAAGTAACTCAATAGAAGGTCTTTAAAAATGGCAAAATTACCCGAGCATAGTACCAGTCTTCATATGTAGGCACACCTTACCTTTTTGCAACTCATGATAATAATTCTTATCATGCAATTCAAGCTGCTCAAATGCCCTTTCATGCTTCAAAGCTGCCTCTAACATAAGATAAGTTGAATTCCACTTATTTTCAACATCTAAACTAGGTGCACCCTTGTATTCAATCTTTTGCTTTTCTGCACACGCCTTGAATTTTTCAAACCTGGATGGAGAAGATCTAATGTATTTAACTGCAGCACGGATTCTTAAAATGGAATCGTCCATATCTTTCAATCCTTCCTTCACTATTAGGTTCAAAATATGTGCAAAACACCTCATGTGCATTACGATCTCCCTTCAAAACTAAGCTGCTCTGAAGCATTAAACTCTTCTTTAGGTTTAGAATCCCAGTATCATTCGATGAAGCATTGTCAACTGTCAAACTAAACACACGATTCAACCCCCAGTCATTCAAGCATGACAAAACAGTTTTAGCCATAACTTCTCCATAATGACTTTTGACTTGGCAAAAGTTTAAGATCTTCTTGTGCAGCTTCCAATTTTTATCAACAAAGTGTGCAGTCAAACACATATAACACATATTTTGACATGATGTCCAAGTGTCCGTGGTGAGGCAAACTCTTGTACAATGCATAGCAAGAAACTTCTTCAACTTCCCTTTTTCTACTTGATATAATGTCAAAGCATCACGTGCCATTGTAGTTCGTGAGGTAAGATTAAATCTCGGACTTACAATACTGATAAACCACCGAAAGTCTTCATTCTCAATAAATCGAAAAGAAGCTCGGTAGCCACTAACATTTTCACAAGTGCATCCCGGCAAACTTGTTGGTCAAATCTAGCAACTGTTGAAGGGGAAGAACCAACATGTCCTTCTGTAGCTCCAATTGAGGATACAGTTGATTTTCTCCTTTTGTTTTGATCTCTATCTGGACGACCTGTACACCTCTTCAAATGAGTTC
>JAVKPL010002368.1:0-18470 GCA_032173675.1 Gastrolobium villosum
TATATCATGAAAGAAAAGGCTTAGGCTCAAATAGGGTTGCAAAGGATTTAATTGAAACACAAGGTTGGCTATTTGGCTCTAGGCTTTTTTTAATCAGAAACAAATGCCTTTATCATGTGGAAATGTACTAACCAATTGCCTAGGATTTATATTTTTTAAGTTAAGAGCAGCAATGCAGAATGACCACTCAGCAAGAAAAATCAAGTGTTTAGGTTCAAATTCCTTACCAAGGTAAAAATTCAATAGTTTAAGCATTGAGTAAAACTGATGTGTGCAAGATCATATGGAAGGTAACACAGTTGATGTGTGCTTAATTAACAAATCAGACTGAAATTGAATACTAATATGACAAGACATCACAGTGGTAAATATTACCGAGTTAAAATTAATGGCTGCCATGCATAAATAAATTAGAGAAACAAAGTTGTCTAAACTCAAAATATTCAAAATTTTCAAAAATTTTCTCTCTTTTTTAGTTTTTCAGCATGTACACCATGTAATGGGGTAAGACAGCATTTATTAGTGTCAGAACCCCTTTTTACCCCCTTCTCCTTTTTATTATTATTTTTTTTTGTTTTGTTGTTGATTTTTTTCTTTTCTTTTTTTTTTTATGGGTGTCCATGCATATCAGCTTTAAAGGAGAGGTGCATGTGGGCTGTGTTTATTTGGGCTGGTGAGGGACGCAAGCCCAATTGTTTTTTTTTTTTTTTCTTTTCTTGGGCTAGCGAGGGATGCAAGCCCATTTCTCACTTTCCTTCAAAAAAAACACAGGATGGACTCATTTGGTCCCAATCAACACACAGCACAAATACCCCAAACTTAAAAACCTTGAATATTCCTCTCATTTTCAATTTTGCTTCAGATTATGCACCAGGTTCCTAAATAGCTCTTTTCTTCCCTCTCTTTTCTTAGTGATCAATTGTAACAAGAAGACACAGAAGATAAACAATGTAATCAAAATCCTAACCACGAATAAACTTCCTAAATTCTAACACTAAGACTGACTCGACTATCTAATCTAACTATCAACCAAAGAGGATTAAGTTGCAGAGGGCTCAGCCAAAGGAATAATGGCCTTGTCTCTGACTAAAGGTTCACCATGATAAATTTTTAATCTTTGCCCATTCACTTTGAATTTTCTCCCATCTTTCTCAGAGATGATCTCTACAGCTCCATGTGGAAAGACTTCAACAATTTTAAATGGTCCTGACCAACGTGATTTCAATTTACCAGGGAACAGTTTAAGTCTAGAATTAAAGAGTAGGACCTGTTGTCCTGGTTCTAAATTTCTCTCCTGAATCTGATTGGCATGCCATCTTTTCATTTTTTCCTTATAAAGCTTAGCATTTTCATAAGAGTTATGCTTGAACTCATCCAAGTTATTAAGCTGCAATAACCTATTTTCAGCAGAGAGTTTGTAGTCCATATTGAGCTTAGCAAGAGCCCAATTTTCCAAAATCTTTTTAATTTCTCTGTTTGTCACCTCTACTTGGCCACTAGTTTGAGGGTGGTAGGGTGTAGCAACCCTATGCTTAACACCATATTTGGTGAGAAGGTTCTCAAACTGTTTACTAATGAAATGGCCCCCTCCATCACTAATCACACATCTAGGTGTACCAAATCTGGTGAAAATGTAGCTTTTAAGAAACTTACACACAGTCTTGGTTTCATTGTTGGGAGATGCAATTGCTTCTACCCATTTGGACACATAATCAATAGCAACTAAAATGTACCGATTGCCATTAGAGGTGGGGAAAGGACCCATGAAGTCTATACCCCAAACATCAAACACCTCAACCTCAAGAATTGGATTGAGTGGCATTTCATTCCTTCTAGTGATGTTCCCAGTTCTTTGGCATCTATCACAATTTTTGGCAAATGTGTAAGCATCCTTGAACAAGCTTGGCCAATAAAAGCCAGCCTCCAGGACCTTAGCAGCTGTCCTTACTCCACCATAATGTCCTCCATAGGGGGAACTGTGGCAGCTACTAAGAATTCCTTCTTGTTCACATTCAGGGACACATTTTCTAAGGATTTGGTCAGCACATCTCTTGAACAGATAGGGATCATCCCAGAAATAAAATTTAGAATCATGGAGAAATTTCTTTTTTTGATGGGAATTAAATTCCTCATTTATCAATCCAACAGCCAAATAATTTGCAAAATCAGCATACCAAGGGGCATGTATAGATTGAATAGCTAACAAGGTCTCATCAGGGAACATGTCCCTGATTGGCTCTAAGTCTTGCTCATTCTCCTCTAACTTAAGCCTAGATAAATGGTCAGCTATCTGATTTTGGGTGCCACTCCTATCCACAATTTGCACTTGGAATTCTTGAAGGAGTAACATCCATCTAATAAGCCTAGGTTTGCTATCCTTCTTTTCCATTAGATATTTTATTGCAGAGTGATCAGTGTGCACAATTATCTTGGCTCCAAACAAGTAACTCCTAAACTTTTCAAAAGCAAAAATCACAGCAAGGAGTTCTTTTTCTGTCACTGTGTAATTTAATTGAGCACCTTGCAAGACTTTACTTGCATAATAGATGGAATGGAAGATTTTATTTTTACGCTGTCCTAAAACAGCACCTAATGCCCACTCACTAGCATCAGTCATTACCTCAAATGGTAATGACCAATCTGGTGCAACAATCACAGGGGCAGTTATCAGCTTTTTCTTCAGCTCTTCAAAAGCAGCAAGGCATTGTTCATCGAACAAGAATGGTTTACTAATTTCAAGTAAGCTGCTTAGTGGTTTGGCTACCTTGGAGAAGTCTTTTATAAACCTCCTATAGAAGCCAGCATGGCCAAGGAAACTCCTTATACCTTTGACATCTCTAGGGGGAGGTAATTTCTCAATGACAGAAACTTTTGCTTTGTCTACTTCCAAGCCAGATTTAGACACCTTGTGGCCTAACACTATCCCTTCTTTAACCATGAAATGACACTTTTCCCAATTTAACACTAAATTGGTCTCTTCACACCTATGTAACACCTTTGACAGATTAAGCAAACATGTCTCAAAGGAGTCTCCAAATACAGAGAAGTCATCCATAAAGACTTCTACAAAATCCTCAATCATGTCATTGAAGATGGCTGTCATGCATCTTTGGAAGGTTGCAGGGGCATTACAAAGCCCAAAAGGCATCCTCCTAAAGGCAAAGGTGCCATAAGGGCATGTGAAGGTGGTCTTATGTTGGTCTTCTGGGGCTAATGGGATTTGGTTATAACCAGAATACCCATCTAAGAAGCAATAGTACTCCTGGCCAGCAAGTTTATCAAGCATTTGATCTATGAAAGGTAGAGGAAAATGGTCCTTTTTAGTTGCTGCATTCAATTTTCTATAGTCTTGACAAATCCTCCATCCTGTGACTGTCCTAGTAGGTATGAGTTCATTGTCCTCGTTTAAAACTACTGTAATCCCTATTTTTTTTGGGACACAATGTAGAGGACTCACCCAATGACTATCACAGATTGGATAGATAACACCAGCATCTAACCATTTTATTACCTCCTTTTTAACCACCTCTTTCATGGCTGGATTCAGCCTTCTTTGAGGTTCAATCGAACTATTGTTTTCATCCAACAACCTTATCTTATGCATACAAAATGAGGGGCTAATACCTCTTATATCAGCCATGGTCCAACCAATAGCTTTCTTATGCATTCTAAGGATTTTTAGGAGTTGTTCCTCCTCTGAAACATTCAGAGCAGAGGATACAATTACTGGAAGAGTTTGGTCCTTTCCTAAGAAAGCATATCTAAGGTGGTTGGGCAGATCCTTCAGTTCTAGCTTGGGTGGTTCATCAGTGGATGGTTTTAAAGGTTTAGAGGCTCTTTCATGCAGTCCTAAAGATTCAAATTGTTTATCCCCAAAGAACCTTGTTGATTTAGGTTCTATAGCTAAGACAAACTCACTTTCCTCTATATTTTCTACATTATGTTCATCCAACAACCTTGATTCAGAATTGTTAAATTCATTCTTTAACAAAGAACAGTCAGCTACAATGTGATCCAAAACAGATATTGCAGAACAGTCATCCATATCTTCATCAATAAAATTCATTGCCTTAAGCACATTAAATGTGATCTTTTCCTCATTGACCCTCATAGTTAGCTCTCCTTTTTTAACATCAATTATGGCACCCCCTGTGGCTAAGAATGGCCTACCCACTATGATAGGCACGTTCTCATCAACTTCACAATCCAAGATTATGAAATCTGCTGGAAAAATAAATCTGTCAACCTTGACTAAGATGTTTTCTATTTTTCCATCAGGGAATGCAAGAGTTTTATCGGCTAATTGGAGGGTGACAGTGGTTGGAGTGGCTGTCATTCCAAGAGTTTTAAAGATAGAAGTAGGCATTAAATTTATGCTAGAGCCTAAATCACACAAGGCTCTACCAATATATCTATCTCCTATAGTACAAGGGATTGTAAAAGTACCTGGATCTTCCAATTTCTGAGGCAGTTTATTGGAGACATAGCTGCTGCATTCCTTTGTTAATGCTACTGTTTCATACTCTTCAAGCCTCCTCTTCTTTGTGAGAATGTCCTTCATGAACTTCACATAATTTGGCATGTTCTGGAGTGCTTCCACAAAGGGTATGTTTATCTGTAACTGCTTCAGAACATCCAGGAATCGCTTGAAGTTCTGCTCTTGGTGTTGCTTATGGAGTCTTTGAGGAAAAGGGATATGTTTTGCCTTAAAGGGTGGTTGAACAGCCCCTTTATTTTGCACAGGTTTTTCAGGTTCCCTGTGGTTCTGTTCTGTCTTTCCTGCTTCAAAGTTGTTCTCTGCCTCTTGGTTATTTTCAAGAGGAATGGACACTTCAGCTGTGTTATCCTCTGACTGACCTTCTTTATCCATCATCTTCCTCAAGGTTGAAGGTCTTATGACTGGTTCTGGTTGATCTACTTCTCTGCCATTCCTTAATTTGAGAGCATTACATGTTTCTTTTCCATCCCTGCGTGGGATTTCTGTATCACTAGGGAGTGCTCCCATTTGTCTTCCACTAAGTGCTGCTGCAAGTTGACCTATTTGTGTCTCAATGCTTTTCAAAATAGCACTGTGACTTTGAAGCACTGCTGCTTGATTTTGAACAGCATGGTCATTCTTTGCAGCATAGTCTTTCATCCATTGCTCAAGAGGTGGGCGAGATTCTGCCCCCCCTTGATTTTTCTGGTCAGCAGGGAAGGATTGGCTGAATCCAGGAGGGAATGGCATCTTTGGTTGAAAAGATTGCTGTCCTCCTTGGAAGTTTTGTCCAGGTGGTCTATTTCCAACATTCTGATTATATCCTCCACCTTGGTTTTGGACAAACTGACCTCCTTGATTCTGCACAAATTGATTGCCATGATTCTGGGCAAATTGGCCACCTTGATTCTGCCATCTAGGTTGATTGAATTGATTTCGGTTGTTGTAACCGCGATTAAAATCCCCCACATACAAAACTGATGTGGGGTTATTAGGGCATTCCTCAAAAATATGCGGCCCATAGCATAAGGAACAGATAACTGCAGTTGCAGCTATCTGCAAAGGTTCAGGACAGCTCTTAGAATCCACTACCACCTTAGTGAGATTCTTCACTGTGTTGTTCAAAGAGGCAAGCTCAGCTGCCATAGAGGTATTTTCTGACACTTCATGAATGCCAGCAGCCCTTTTTGGTGGATCTTCTCTATCAAATGGCCATTGAGAGCTGTTCAGGCTGATCACTTCAAGAATGTTGTAAGCCTCTGTGTACTTTTTGAGCAAGAAGGCTCCTCCAGCAGTGGAATCCAAATTCGATCTCCCTTGCAAGGTTAATCCTCTGTAGAAAATTTGGATAATTGCCCAGTTAGGTAGTCCATGAGTTGGACATTTCCTTAACATTCTCTTGTATCTGGTCCAGGCCTCATGAAGAGATTCTTCAGTACATTGCCTGAAACCAGTAATGTTGTCGCGCAAGTCACACACCATCGTTGGAGGAAAGAACTTCATCAAAAATGACTCTCCTAGCTCCTTCCATGTAGAAATCACTTTACCAAAAAGTTGAAGTACGGTTCTTCCTTAGATTATTCCTAATCTAGGAACTTGAATTAATAAAATCATGAACTTGAGTTTCCCAACACAAGTTCATGCAAGAATCTTGTCCATTCCCATGGATCTCAAACATCAAACATACATGCATGCAGACCGAATCATAAAAGGGTACTCAACATCTCCATCAGAATTCCAGAGAAGAGATTTAGCTATGCATGTTGAAAAATAAAACGAAAATAGAATCTGAGATTAAAGAAAACATGATTTATAAGAGAAAGAAAGAAAGCGTAAAGAGTAGAAATACAGACCAAGATGTTCTTCACGGATTCAAAAGGAAAATGCTTTTAAAAAGCTTCAAGAACCGAAAGTCTAAAACTTTGAACACGCAGCACGATCGCGACTTCTGGAATCCCTTCGAGAGCCACGATCTTCTTTGTGCAGAAGAAAACTAAGATCCTAAACTCTCAAAGTAAAGATCTAATTACAACAGGAAACTCAAAACGCTCAAAACTAAAATTTTCTCTCCAAAAGGTAAAGTGCCCCTCATCTCTGTGCGTTCTTCTTTTTATCTGACTTCACTTTCCCTTTTCTTGATTTTCTTGACACTTTCTCCTATTCGTCCGATCAAAGTGATATCAACGGTTGTAGCATCACCACCTCACCTTATCTTCTCTTTTTAACCGGTAGCCACATGTCAGTTCCTGAGATAAAGAAAGGTAAAAATATAAGTAAAAAGTTAAAAACCATTTTTTCTACCCTTTTTTACCAATTGGGCTTACTCCTTCAAATTCAGCCCACTTTTACCTACACTCATACAACATCAGCCCAAAAGATGTTAGAAAAATCATCACTTAATTAGGTAAAAATAGATACTAACATATATATCTTGGACATTTATACATATAGGACTCTTTTGATTTGTATATGACAGGGGACTTTTGTATATGTATGTCCCTTTTGATTAGCATATGTCTTGGATATTTTTAGACATAGTACTCTTTTGATTAGTATATGATAGGGACTTTTGTATATGTATGTCCCTATTGATTAGTATATGTGTTGGACATTTATATATATAAGTATATTTTGATTAGTATATGACAGGGATCTTTAACATATCATAATTATATTAAAATCATATAATTATGATATGTTACTTTCATATATTTGTTTATCAGGTGTGAAACATAAATTGATATTAATTTTGTAGAGATAAAAATATTCAAAGAATTTATGTCGAAAATTTTCGACGGAATTTGATTCATTTTTCGTCGAAAAATATTAAAAGATTTTTCGACGGAATTTCATTCATTTTCCGTCGAAAATTTTTGACGGAATTTATTTTCCGTCGAAAAATATTAAAAGATTTTTCGACGGAATATTAAAAGATTTTTCGACGGAATTTCATTCATTTTCTGTCGAAAAATTTCGACGGAATTTATTTTCCGTCGAAAAATATTAAAAGATTTTTTGACGGAATTTCATTTATTTTCCGTCGAAAAATTTCGACAGAATTTATTTTCCGTCGAAAAATATTAAAAGATTTTTCGACGGAATTACATTCATTTTCCGTCGAAAATTTTCGACAGAATTTATTTTCCGTCGAAAATTAATACAAGATTTTTCGACAGAATGTCATTCATTTTCCGTCGAAAAATTTCGACGGACTTATTTTTCCGTCGAAATTTTCCACGGAAATTATTCTGTCGAAAAAAAAAACGACGGAAATAATTTCTGTCGAAAAAAATCGACGGAAATAATTTCCGTCGAATTTTTTCGACGGAATCTCGTCGAAAAATTTATTACCTACGAAGACTTATTCGACGGCTTCTTTTTTTCCGTCGAAAATGTCATTTTCGACGGAATTTTTCCGTCGAAAAAAGAGCATTTTCTAGTAGTGGCTGTTATCTGAATGGTTTAGTCAAGATATTGCGAATGAGCTCAAACTTTCAAACAAGCTTACTAAAAGAAAAACTCTTAGATTACCAATCTACAAATGATGAGAGATCAGATGCAGCACAGTTACCTGCCAACCTTTCCCTCTCAGAAGGTGAAGTAATGAGACTTTTAGGAGGTGATTTTGTGGAATGGAAAATTGTTGCTCTTGAGAGTCTTTTAAGGACCACGCATCAGGCATGCAGGAAGGTCTAATAGGTCTCTTCACTTTACTAGGAACCTTGATCACCAACTCTTAATATAGTTAAAGAAAATCGTCTTATGGCCATTTTCTATGAGCAGCTGGATTATACTTCGAAAAGGTAAAACGACTTGCTGCCATTGTTGAAAAACATATCAGAATTTGGAAGGTCAGTTACTTTTAGGGAGTCTGAAACTATGAACCACCGACACTTCAAAAACCTCGACGTGTTGTGTCGTATCCGACACTTCCTGACACTCTCCGACATTCCGACACTTCCCGACACTTCAATGCAGGTTGTAGAAACTCAGAAAAAGGTTCAAATGTTGAGTTGTGTTGCGTTTTTAGTTCTAACTATTAGATTCGTTGGATTACTATTATTATTTTATTGAATTTAATATAAATGTTTATGATATCTTATGTTTCTTTGCAAAATTAATGGGTATTATAAGTTTAGCTTTATTTTTTTGTTAAGTTATTAAATATTTAATATAATATACGCAACATAAATTAAAAATATTATTTAATATTAAAATGTGTTCTAACATGTCGAAATCTAATATTTTTTAGAATTAACGTGTCGGAGTGTCGTGTCATATCGTGTCTCGTGTCGGTATCGATGCTACATACATCTGAACCATACCAAGAAAAAGTCCGTACCGTTTATGTTGTGGGATAGTAATTATTAACTATATGTGTTAATAAAGATTTTTTACTCTTTGAATTATTGTATGATTGAACAACAATCTCTCCCTTTATATAGAAGTCAGAAAGAGTTAATTGGTAAGCATAATTAACATAAACTCTGTAATGCCATTATAGGTTTTCAATGCTCCTATCTGGAAACAACAAACCTACCTATTCATTTTTAATCTTTTTTTTATACAATGGTAGTACTGAGATTCAAATCTATGATCTCGGCACATTACTCAAATCCCTTATTACTAGATCAATCCTAATGGCTTGACTACCTATTCATTTTTGCAAAGAATTACCTTAGCAAGCATGAAATTAATAAATATAAGCTTTCCGTAGTCACATGAGATCCTGATATATGTTGTACTCTAAGGACTTCTCTAAATGCATAGCAATTAAGGCAATTACATTGATTTGATAGTCATGAACATGGAAAAATTGTTACAAATTGATAACAGAGAAATTTTAACCGTAACATATAACTTCCAGAATATTGTTGTGATTTGATGATTGGCAATGTAGCTGCTAAATAGTATTATTGTTTTTCCTGAAGATCGATTAAGTAGTTAGCAATTAGCACAGAGTGAGAAATTGAGTTCATAAGGGGTAGTTCAATGATAAATGTGTGTATCTCGTTTGAGGTTTGGGTTTGAGATTCACTCAAAATCTTGAGCAAAATACAATATTCCTTTATCAAAAGTAGTAATGCAATTAGTACTTTTTTTTTTTGGGGGGGGGGGGGGGGGGGGGGAGGAATGTTATAAACCGTTATGTTTTTTCCCCTGAAAATTCCTTTTATTGGTGAAATACAGATAAAATGAAAATCCTATGTACAATTATTACAAACTTGAAAGTTAAAATCATGTAGACAGCAATACTCTAAGAGATGGTAAAAACTAAAAAAGAAATGGTAAAAAGGTGCAAACATGATTGCTTCGGTCTGATTATTTCCCCCCATAAGTGAGCAATGAGGCTGAATCGAGTTGACATGATTATGAAAACTGAAAAAGAAGAAAAAGAAAAGGGAAAAGGCAAGCTACAAAGTGAAAACCAAGTTGGCTTTGGTCCGTTAATTTTCCCAAAAACATTGTCATTGGGGCCACATATCGCTTCACTTTGCAGATGCCGGTTGCATATAACACAGCAAAAAAAAATAATAATAATAATAAGAAAGAAAGAAGGGTTTTATGTTTATTATCTCGTAGGAAAAGTGATTGTGTAACGTTATAGAGATTCGTTTTGTGTGGCATATTTTTTTCTTTTCTTTTTTGTTTTAAAATGTGTGGACCCCACAAAATGTTGTGTGTGTAGAAAAATTTGTTGTGTTGTGTTAAAGCATAAATGAAAACCAAGAAAGAAAGCACTGACACTGCTCTTTTAGGTGGCAGGAAATAGAAGGAACATTGCATCATTGCATGTTCTGCTAAATTCCTCATTTGGAATATGGTAAGGTGCACTCCAACACATAGGATCCATTATTGAAATGTTATTCTACCTCCCTAGTTTCCAATGACAAATGCATATTTTACTCCCTTCATAGTTACTTGTTCAATTTTTTCATAGTTAGGAGTTAGAATCTCACTCCACGTCCACCAATACGCATAAAGTGTTTCACATTAAGAAAAGAACCTAGTACGCTTTAGTCTTCAAATTCACGTTGATTGAAAACCAATTAATTTTTGGGTTTTTCTCATAGTACAATATTTATAGGAGAGATATTCTTATTAATACAATCTCCTGTTACCAATTCATTACCTATCTAATCACCATTGGATCAATATTTTCTCTTTTTTCAAAAACTTTTTAGCATTCTCTCTTTGATTCAATGGTGATTAGATAGGTAGTGAGTTGGTAGTAGGAGATTTTGGTAGTAAGAATATTCATCCTCCAATATTTATTAGGCACAATGAATTAAAAAATCAAAATATATTCAAATAATAAAAGATGAGTAAGAATATAATTGTGGGATTATCATCTATAATTTAACATGATCAGAAAAATCTTCCTACACTCACAACATTTTGTGGGGCCCACAGCAAAAAATAAATAAATAATTTTGGCACGCAAAACGAATCTCTATAACATAACACAAACACTTTTCCTACAACATAACTCTTATAAAACCCTATAATTATTATCAAAAAAGTTTATAACCAACATAATCAACTGTTTATTTCCGTCAATCTAACGGTTATAATGTATTGTGAATTAATAATTAATTAATAAATATGACCCAATAACTTTCAATAAATTATATTCGTTAGATTAACGGGAATTAATGGTAAGTTGGTCGTAAAAGTTGTAAATTTTTTTTTTTTGGTGTTACTTAAAAGATACCTATAGGCATGCATGTGCGATTGCCTGCATATTCTTAATGTAGCATATCATGGAAGCTACGATTTAAAACTGCATATCATAATTCATAAGTATTGATTATTCTATTAGCTTAGGCTTCAGTCTTAGTCCTCACGTAACAATGAGACGATGTCGTTTCACTATTTCCCGCCGCCACCGCAATTTGCGGCGTCCGTGGAGTCCGTCCGCCGCTTCCTCTCCGACCTCTGCACCCCGCCGGTCCCTCCAGAGATATGAAGCTAGCTCACTTCAGAGTACTTCTCTTTATAACTCTTTTTGGTTTGTGGTGTGTTTTTGTAGCTAAGGTGTTTGATGATATGTCACAGAGAACAAAGAGAGGGCGAGGTGCACGCTGGAGAAGGAAGCTGAAGGGGAAGTGAGAGAGACAAGTGTTATGATAGATTTTGATCGTGCTTTTGGGGTCAATCCGAGTGACGGTGCTGAGTTTTGTAAGCAGGTGAAGCTCTTCAAAGACCATGCCTTATGTTCTATGCTTATTTTCAAGTTTTCAGTGTCTTTAATTTTCTTAATTAATGAACAAAACAAGAAGATTATACATGTCTCACCACCACCAACTAATATGCTAATGGGTCATTTCGAGGTCTAGAAAAGGAAAACAGGACTATAGAACTGTGGCATTAGAGTTAACTTGGAATAGGAAAACTCTGAATTAATGGGTACATTAAGTGCCGTAGGGGGTAGGGGCGGTAGTGTGAAGAAAAAAAATATTAATTGGTACCGTGAGGGACAATAGACGGCAGTGGTTTCGGAAAAAAAAAAAAAAAAAAACAAAAAACATGAGTGCCGCCGGGGGATGGATGGGAGCGTCATTTAAAGTCCCTGGGTCCCCCATGCAGCACTCAAAGACCCCAAATGGTAATATCTCCCAATCAGATACCAAATTAGTATATTTAAACCAAAAAAACTCCAAATTGGTGAAAGAGCCCTGATATATGTGCTTTTGTAGAATATTGAAACAGAATTTGTATTATCAAATTTTGGGGTTGATCATAAAAAAAATAAAAAATAAAAACTTGTTTAAAACGTTATTTTAATTTTTTGATTTTTGTGTTTTTTATCACCATTTGAATAGCTATACACTTTTGTCCCGGTACACAAAAATCAAAACAACCTCACATATTATATTGAAAAGTTAATTTTATAATAGTTTAATATTACATCGGAGTTCAACGCTACCCATATTGAAAAGGTACCAATAGACTTACCCAAAAAAAAAAAAAAAGGAAAAGAAAAGATACATATAGTGATTACTAAAAATCAAAGAAAGAAGAAAGGACTAATTTGGTTAATCAGAATGTATATTTTCTAATGTTTCTTCTTTTGAAACGTTTATATAGGAGGTTTTTTTTTTAATGTTGTTGCAAGCAATCTTCTCTGTCATGTCTTCATTTGTCGTAACAGCCCGTTACGTACCGGTATTGTTAACATTGATTATGATATTAAGCGCAGTTACAATCACAAAGCCTTGGATTAATTAAATTACGGGCAAACTTTTTCCTTTTATCTTTTTCTCTTATTCCTTTTCATATCCATAACCTTTTTCCGTAATCAATTAAAACAACGCTATAATTGTAAATGCAATACGCGGAAGCATCTAGCTTAACAACAACACTAAACTTTTCTTTTTATTCAACTCATTTTAAATCCATCAACTTATTATCATTTCTTACCAAGTTCTAGCCCTTTACATAAGCTACGCGTGGTTTCAAACCACGAATCATTTGGAGTTCTACCCAACAAGTTATGCCCCTTTCTTTAAGTCAAGAAAAACCTGAATTTTCAAAAATTGCACTGTGGTAATCGATTACCAGTGGGTGGTAATCGATTACCACCTGTCAAAAATGAGGCAGTAGCCAATTTTCTGAATCCTCTGTTCTGGTAATCGATTACCAAGCTTGGGTAATCGATTACATTGATCACATGGTAATCGATTACCAAGCCTCAGTAATCGATTACCAGTGAAGACAGTAGGGTAACTTTTCGTCCCCTGTTGCATGGTAATCGATTACCATGCTTGGGTAATCGATTACTATGCAGCAAAATGACAGATTACAGCATTTTAAGCCCCAAAAAGGGTTGTGTAATCCATCCCTAACCCCTTGATACTCCACACAACACTTAAACATACTCTAATCTAGGCACTAGGCCCTTCAAACATACCTTTTCATTCAATTATGTATCATACACAAAGTCCTTAACATAATGGCCATTTTACATCAAATATGGTCCATTTTACAACATATTCACCAAGACTTCAATTACAATGAATGTGGCAATGGACAAGTCCCATGCTCACTCAAATATACAATATATTCTCATGTCCTACATATACATCATATTGAAGGATCTAACATGTGTTCATGAGCTTACTAAGCATGGCATTTTCAACATGCATAGATTCATGACCTAAGTCTAAAGCATACATCATATGCAAGATGTGTCCCTATCCAATGCTCATCCCATGGTGCCTCCAACATGCACCTCATGCTCCACTCTTCCAGGCTCAACCTGACCTGAAATGATGCCCCACAACACGGGGTGAGATATATAAATATATCTCAGTAAACCAAGGGCCCTGGAGGTTTCTCCACCCCATGGCTCACTCAATGTGCAAATACAACATCATATAATATGCATGTAATACAATATCACCCATCAACTGGAGACAACCCGAGAACATCCACTCATGGATTCATGTTCAAGGACTCCATCATATAACTCCCGAGACAGTCCTGGCGCCTCTCCCATGGTTGAGCAGACTCCATGGCAATACCCAACCGGAACTCCTCATGAGCCCTATCCGGCGGACGTCCCCGTTTGGATCATCCTGGCGCCGCTCCCAGAGTCGACTCCACGGCAAAACCCGACTGGCATTCTCACAAGGACGAACCCAGCGGATGTCCAAACTCCACACACGTCAACTGGCCAGTGACCAAACAATTTTCACAAAACTCAAGCAATATGCATACAAGCACACAATCACACAATGTCATAACCACATAATCCAACCACAACCATCCACTAGGTGTGGTGGAGCACACAAGGGCTAAACCCCAGTTCCAAAGGTTACCTCAACATCGAGCCCATGCTCCAAACGTAAGCTCCAAGCTTACCCGCTTCCAAAGCGTCCAAAAGAGGCAACAATGTGTTGTATGATCACCACCAAGGCTTCACTAAACCATTTGAAGATCAAAACTCCAAGAAATCTCCAAGAACTCAAGTGGGTCGGATCTGACTTTGCTCAAAACGCGGCCAAGGAGATGGATTCAAGGCTTCTAAGTGTTACCAATGGATCTAGAAGGTTGTTTACAATAGATTTCAACACCAAAATCAAGTGATTTGGTGAAGAATAGAGAAAATGGCAAAGAGATGAAGATGGGTTTCTTTTTGGGTGGGAAATGGGAGCTTCACGGGAAGAAGAAAAGAAAAGGGAAGGGGGAGGCGTGGGGGTTGTGGGCCAATGGGTTTTTGGTCCCACGGGTCCCACACGCGATCTAATTTTAATCCCGATAAAAATTATGATCACAATTTCTTAATCTACATATTTTTCCAGTCCATGTCATATTTTTCTTTCCTCAAAATACTGATAAAAATTTCACACTTATCGGTACACTCATACCGCAATATTTAACACTTAAAAAGTCACTATTCATCACTTTTTCACAATTTTGCCTATTCACTCAATTTTCCGTCCTGATTCCATTTCCAGCATTATTTTCGTAATATTACATCTCTAACTCTATTTTTCATGCCTAGGTTCACGTCTTTGACAATTTACCATTTTGCCCTTTTGCCCTTTTTGGCCATAATTTCTCTGATTTTCACTAATCCTTCCCTCTTAAACCCATATTTTATCACATAAATTTACATTTAATTTTCCGAGGTGTTATATTCACCCCACCTTTTAGGAATTTTGTCCGCAAAATCAACTATGCACATATGCTAACTCGGGATACAGCCAGAGAATCTCAGTCCCCCGTACCCAAGAAGCTCCATCCAGTGCGCGGACACCAACATAATTATTTAAATTTTTATCTTTTGGCTTTCCAGCCACATTTCACAATAGTCTTGCCTTTCAAAGGCCCAATGGGAGACCTCAAGTCCTTCCCAACTTCAATCTCAACCGGTGACACCACATGTGAACAACCGGAGCGCACCACACAGTTGTGCTCTATCAATGCTTTACCAAGCCAATTTCTTTCAATTTCTTTTCACTTTCTTTTCACAAATCAGGCTACCAAACACATATAGCCCATATTTTCTCTTGGCAGGTTTTCCTACCAAATTAACATATCAACCTATATACCCATAGGGTTATGCTACATCCTACTCAATCTGTGCCACACAGGCAACTATTACTTACGGGTACAATACAGACACAATTTTCCTTCTTTGAATTTTATCTCCACGGAGTATTAACTCTTGTCATCAATCTCTTTCACATTTCTTATTCCACATTAAACACTATTATGGAATCTAACAGCCTCTCAGTGCAACTCACCGAGTAATCATCCAGTTCACGCTCACTATACCTTTATTTTCTGAGGGACAAAATCCCCAATTTTGGCACCTAGCCACAACTCGTATATACATACTTTTCTTTTCTCATGTTCTTAACCTACAACGTACCATTTCACCTCAACACTTTACTCTTTTACAAGCACCATCTTAGTGCTCAACAGTCAACCTATCCTTACAAGTCCACCAACTTCACCAAAACACAATGGCGAATCTCTCTCTCAAGACCTTTATCTGGTCCCCAATGGACCACACATTACAATTTATACCTCTCATCAGTCATTTCAACGCTTTCAATCACGAATTCACTCATGAATTTTATACACTACATCGGCTAATTCAAAGCCTTCAACCATGAATTCACTCATTAATTTTCATACACCAAGTAATACTTGCCATTTCAACTAAACCTCTCAAAACTTAACACATAGTTCATCACTGATTTCTCACATTAAAGGCAACATGCCTAGGATTTCCACCCATAACTTTCTTTATTTACCGTTACATACTCATTCATCAATTACTCATTTATTTCATTCTATACATTTCACCTTCATTATCATTTCTTTCATAATTTCATATCAGTTGTTACACAAGTCTCTCGGACTATTCACAGTACTACTAGCACACTCAACCACATATCTCGGAACCTAGCCAAGAACAACATTAACATTGTGTATTTCAACACATTACTCACAATAATTTTGCATCTATACTGCTCCATCAGTAACTCTACCACCAGGGCAGAGATATCAACCTTTTATTTCTCCAAATACATTTCTCTTAACACTAGTGTCACACTTTCTTACTTGACTATATCACAATTAATCACTTATTACCATCATTGGCCACTTTGGCCACCACCTTAGCTTAACATCTCGCCATCACAAACCTTTCCATAAAACTTTGACTCAATCCATCCTCACTAATCAATTTTTTCCATTCCCTTCACATAGGGTGATAATCCAATAACTCATTTCATAATTTCCGTAAAACCATAATTCCATACTACCACACTTGGTATACACTCATGCACATCTCCGAGTGCTCAATTTCATAATCCAAACTGCCATCTCATGGCACTGCACATTTTTCATCATATTTGGCATATTACTGTTCACTTATATTTTCCAAAATTTCACCTCTTGCGTTCCTCACAAGATACAATCCTCTAATGCAATGGGTAAGAACATCCCAGGTTTAACCCCTCGAGCTCTTGCTGTCCTAAGGGCCCCAGGTGCAATGCCCCACCAATCAGAGAATCTGTCCTTATAATTCACGCAAGAAGAGGTAACATGCCATAGGCTGTACTAACAGTCCCACTAACTCAAGGTTCTACCTCACCCTACATTACTTATATAAAATAGTAATAATCTCCGGGAACATAATCCATACGGAGATAGCCACATAATCCGGGCATATAAGCCACACAAAGATAAACACATTCACATCAAATCCGTATATAACGGCAAACAGATTCTTTTATAGATACATAATGGTATACTAGTTTTATCTTACTCTTGCACCATTCACTATAACTTTCTAATATGGTTCTTTTCTCAACAATATACTCATTTAACTTGACTAATCATTTGTCTTAGTTCATAACACAATCATCCTCACATGATTCCATCATCTTTCTCGTATTTTGACACCAAATTTTCATTTCATAACAGTACCCACGTTCGGTACCGTCTTAATCCATTGCCCATCATGACTTATAGCAGCCATGCTCAACACTTTAGAAGATCCACTTCATTACCATAACATCACTTTTCTCTCAATATTTCACTATGACACCAAGGGTGTCCTCATTTAACCGTCCATGCATTCAATGCATCAGGACCACCAGATAAATTTCAATTTCGAGCAGCGCTCGCCTGGGACTTCCAAGAGCAACACCTCTTAGGATTCAATCCACAAGGGGAAACCCAGGACAATATTTATTGTCACCTTATTTACAACATGTGTGCCATGATATAACTTGCACACTGGGACTCCATCATGAATCCCCTACCACCTTGAGCATCCAATGACGCTCCCAAGAGACAAATCTCTTCACATTTCCCATCATAGGGAATTTCACTTACATCATTGTTCTCTTACAAAAATAATTTCTTCTAGTTCATTACAACACACATATAAATTTAGGCACCCCGGCCTTCACAAAACATATACAGATATACATATATATATACCAGCACTTAGCCATCACGGAATTATTATCCACATATAATCAGGCCGCAACCTTAACACTTCAGTGTTACACCACCTTGTAGTAGCATATTAGTACCATTGCTACACCACACTCAGTTATGTTTTCTCACCTCACATTTATCAAGTCCAACCATCCTTAACTTATGGATTCTCATACTTTCAATCAAATTCATCCAATGCCTTACATGGCAATTTCCTCAACTTCTTATATTTTACTTTTTCTACATATGTTACCCTTACTTATATTCGGCCAATATTAAAGCATCGTGGACTAAAGTCCCACTTTCAACATTAAATTATCCAACACATCATTTCCATAGTTCTTTTAAGTTACTCACAATCCTCAATCCAAAATTTCGAAATTTCAAGTTACTTCTACATTCAATCATATTAAGTCATCCAAGTACATGCCCTCATCAAGGGTATCATAACCTTATACTTTACCCTCAGGTATCCAATATTAAATATAAACACTCATTTTCAAATTTTCACAATTTCATCGGG